>CM035425.1:113611748-113619248 GCA_020310875.1 Ceratopteris richardii | reverse complement strand
GGATTAGGCATGGTATATGCAGTTAAAAAGTTTAGACACTATTTGCTTGCAAATAAGTTTAAATTCTTTTATTGACCATCAAGCACTGTTGTACTTGGTAAACAAGCCATGCAATACAGGTAGATTAGTAAGATGGTTTCTCTTACTAATGGAATACGACTTTGAAGTTGTGGTAAGGAAAGGGAAGACTCACTTGAGAGCAGACCATCTCTCTAGGCTCACATCGGGAGAAGCTCCACAAGGAGTATCAGATGACCTACCTGACGCTTACTTGTTTAATTTGGAAGTTGTACCTCAGTGGGCTAAGCCATTAGTGCTAGTATTGACATACGGACCCAATCACCTAGTCATAAACACTCAAGATAGAGAGGTAGTAAAAGCCCAGAAGTACCATATCATGGCCGGAAGTATGTACAAACATACCGATCAAGGGATATTAGCCTGTTGTGTGGAAGAGGATGAGTATGCAAAGTGGTTGCAATTAGCACATGTGGGTGCATTAGAGCAACACTACTCGAGGCAAAGAACCTTACAGACGTTGAGGAGACTTGGAATACACTGGCCAACTATGGAAGCTGATGTTCATAGGATGTGCAAAGAATGCCCAATCTGCCGCACTAAACCACCAGTGGAACACGTCACTCTTTATCGAGTGTCTTTAGTGCCAGATTGGAGTGAACCGTTAGTAGCATTCCTAACAATGAAAACATTCCCTCAAGAGATGACATTGGCTAGACAAAGGAGCCTAGAACAAGAAGCTATAGACTATGCTCTCATTGGAGATAATCTATACAAACGAGGAAAAGATGGGTATCTTAGAATATGTGTTCATGAGAGCGAATATCTTAAAATCTTGGAAACTGCTCACCAAGGTGTAGCAGGAGGACACTTCGGACCGGATAGAGTAATCAAGGCAGTGCTTTTTGCAGGTCTTTGGTGGCCAACCCTTCACATGGATGCACATGCCTACGTGAAGAGGTGTGATGTTTGTCAGCGAACTCAATATCCTATACGAAAAGATGAGATGCCATTGAAACCTATGATGGGTGGACGTGCATTCTCTAAGTGGGGGATAGACTTTGTTGGTCCTATTAATCCCCCAGCTAAGGGCTCACATGCTGAGTATATCATTGTGGGAAATGGGTAGAAGTAAAAGCTATGATGAAGAATGATGCACAAACCACTGCTAAGTTCTTATTTGAGAACGTATTCACTAGATATGGGCTACCAATAGAGCTAGTAAGTGATAGAGGCACACACTTCTTGAATGAAGTCATTGAGAACCTTCTCCAAGAATTCTTGGTAATACATAAGAAGTTGGCTCCCTATCATCCACAAGCTAATGGACAAGCCGAAAGCACGAATAAGATTCTGTGCAATGTGCTCACCAAATTAGTGAATAACAAACGCTCGGATTGGGACAAACAGCTACACCATGTTGTTTGGGCATATAGAGTTGCATATAAAACGGTACTCCAAGCCACGCCCTTTCAGATGGTGTTCGGCCAAAATGCAGTGCTACCACTAGACTTTTTGATACCTACGTTGAAAGTAGCACAAGAGCATGAGTGGACAGGCCATGAGTTGTCCTCTAGAGTCTTCGATCTTGAACGATTAGGTGAAACACGATTGAGGGCTGTAGCACGAATTTATGCAGCCAAGAAGAGGCAAAAGGCGTATTTCGATGCACACGTGAAGGATAAGGGCTTGAAAGCAGGAGACCTAGTCCTAGTCTACACCTTGAAGCAACATACACGGAAGTTAGAGAAGAGAGGTTATGGGCCAATGATTATCAATAGGATCTCCACAAGTGGAGCAGTTCAACTAGCCACTCTAGAGGGTGATATTCTACCAAGTTACATAAGTGGATGCAGAGTCAAGTTATATCAAGAACCCCTGACTGAAGAGATGCTAAATGGACTCAACACTGCCAAGAAATGTAAAGAAGAAGAGAAACGAATGCGAGGGGGAAGAAGCACAGGCAGAAGCTTTAGAACGCATCCGACGAATGAAATTGAGGAGACAAGGTAGAGACCCGCCTATGCCTGACACTCAAGAATCTCTAGGCTATCCCATGGCCATGTGCGAGGCTTCAGGTGGACATTCCCATAGAATAATCGACCGACGGCCTTTTGTAACCCTAGAAGTAGGACAAGGAGAGAGTGTAAGAACAGTGAGAGCTTTGATTGACTCAGGGGCAGCCACTAGTGTAGTTCGACTTTCTTACTGCCAAGAGCTGCAATTACAAATCAATCCTATAGAGGCATATCTCATAGGATTGGGAGGTGTGGAAACCCCTTGCATTGGTGAGGTGGAACTTCCCCTCTACATTCAAGAGGTGCTAATGGCAGTCAAAGTGCTAGTGTGTGAAGACGAGGATCTTACCGAACCTCTTGTCCTGGGCCAAGACTGGATCTATGATCATGCAGTCAGCTTCAACCTAAGAAGTGGACTTCTTTAGGCATGGGTAGGCCAAAACCACATAATGATTGAATTAGAAAATCACGCACATAGGCCGCTAGAAGAGGCACCGAATCCTGGTCCTTCCAGGACTCCACCTGAAATGAACCATGCTACTCTTGACCAAAGTTCTATGGTGCAAAAGATTGCCACTCATGATGAAGGTACAGAAGTCAACGAGGAGTTCCCTTCTTTTCCAAAGTGAATTCGAGGAAAGCAAGCCGAAAAATACACGATACAGAGGAGCCCAAGGACCAAGAAGAAGGAACACCAACCGGTACAATACAGAATACCCCATAACATGAAGCAGATCTGGATACGCAAAGGTGAACAACCCTCCGCTTTGGAGACAGGATTCCAAAGAAGCATCAAGCAAGCTACAGTGTCGAGGACTACAGCGAAGGAGTACCCTAGGCATCAATCTAGACAAACTATTCCTATTTGGGTTCCAAAGCAGTCAATGAAGGCTATCCCAAAGGCTAGACAAATATGGGTGCCCAAGACCTGCTTACTAGCTCAAATAACTTCACCTCCAATCACTAGATCAAACCAACACTCACGAGTCCTATTGGCTCCCATCCAAAGGCAAACATCTACACTCCACACCACCACATTCTCGGTCACGCCTCGGAATGTTTGGAAATGGGTACCCAAAAGGTCCCAAACCCAACACACTCCACTACGCAAACCTTCACACATCATCGCCAATAAAAGCAACGATTCTAGCATCAAAGTTTGGAGACCTAAACCCCATGTCAAACCCCCTGACCCACCTCTGTAAATCCTTCCCCTCTGATGTAGGTGCATTCTGAGAACATTGCACAATCAAAGTATGCATCTAGAGTGAACCCTAACCTACTAACCCACATGTACACACATCACGAACACTTCACCCACTAACCTCTAACCACTCGGAATGTCATGTTGGTATTGTGGAGGGAACACCATAACATCCTGTTTCCAATGCAATGCTAATGTGCCTCTCTCTTCTTCTAGCAGATAAGCATCAGCAACTACAAGCACTCTCATGGCAGAAGCAACAGGTCCGAGCTCAGAGGCAGGAATAAGTACTGCAGGAATTGATGTGGATAGTCTACCTGTTGACGTGCCACCAACTGAACGACCTGTGGAGCTGCAACACCTTTAGCAGATCCCGGTACCGGATCCATCCACAGTGATCACAGAGAGAGTCCATGCCAATTCTCATTGGTTCAATGGCATGCCAGACCCATTAGGAGAGGCCAAGTATATATGGGAGTCTAAGTGCGAGTATGACAAATCATGGGTCAGATTCCAATTCTTCTCCAAGGAGTTTGAGACTATACAGAACACACAGGATCTTCAGACCATATGACAACGTGCAGGGCTAACCGAGTACTTCGAGGCACCATTACCCAAACCAGACCTCCGATGCTACTATCTGGTCTCAACATTACAGGCTAATGCAGAAAAGGACAAACCAGGATCGTTTGTTCTTCCTTCCTTGCTGGGCAACAACGAGTTAAAGAGGTTTGAACTTACCTTGGAGTTGGTGAGCTCTGCTTTGAATATGCACGGCACACATGTACCTTCTGAGAAGGATGCTCTCGTTCCTACTAACATGAGGGATAGGAAACTACTGAAGCTGAAAGATATGGCAGCACTCACACCAAACGTGTCCATCCCTCTCCGTATGTGCATGCAACATTTTGCTTTCCCCGGTCAAGACCGCTTCACACAACCGCACAAAAGAATTTGGTTCGCTCTTTACTTAGCGGAGACAGGTGCGTTACCAATTAAGCTTCCTGTATGGATTATAGAGCAGTTGTATGAAGCAAATAAAAGGTTTTCTAGGAAATTAGTGGTGAACGGTTGCTGTGCAATCACACGCATTATCTACCGGTGCTTAGCATACGATGTACCCATTGAACGTGCTTTAACTTGGGCACAATTACAAATGTTTAAGAGGCTCAAGACGTCCACACATCAATCCAAGCGCATGAGGGGTTCGATCCCTTGTGTCCAGACACGTGAAGTTCTGACTACTCTTGAAGTATCGCCACGAGGGGAGGCCACTGTACCTCCCTTTACCATTAGAATACCCAGGTCTGGATCTGAAACTACAACACAAGCTGCCCCTTCGGCTCCTCCTGCTCCATCTGAATTTGAATTTGCTACAACTGGAGATGCTGAAGGGATGGGTCCCCTTGACTTTGAAGCATTCTTACAAAGTACACAACTATCTGATGTAGAGTTTTATTCAGATACAGAAGAACAGGGCACATCTTCACAAAGAAGGAGAAAATCCACAGAAGGTCACCATGTACATTGGGGTGACGATCAGCAAGGTCAACAACAAGGACATCTAGAAGAAGAAGGAGCAGACGAAGAGGAGACCACTGAAGCCCCCGCATATACAGCAGAACTCCGAAGGCTGTATCAAATCATGGAACGAGTACGATCGCAACAACTGCTCACCGAACAGAGCAATAGGGTACTCATGACTCAGCTTTTGGAAGAAGCAGGAGTTGACTCAGAATATAGTGAAGGTCTCTTATTAATGGCAGAAACATATGGGGTAGTAGAAGCAGTTCGGACTGCCATTAGGAGGTCTCCAATTCAATATGATCCACGAAGATTCCAAACACGACCACGGTCAGGTAAAAACATCCAGATCCCCATTACAACGGCAGAAGGGCCGATTATTACATCTGAACCCATTGAGACAACCTCCCAGCAGCAGAAACCGCTAGCGAAGAGCATACAATCATCCATGAAGAGTCAACTAAACCACTACCACCCACACCCCCACCATCGCCTCCTAGAACAGAAGCCGTGGAGATCACCTCGACCACCCAACCCACCGAGCAAACCTTCATCTTCCGCACTCCCACCTCGAATTCAACCCTGTTCTCCACCGGTGACAACCCAATCTATGAAGCCACCACCATCACAACCCAATCCACCGAACCGCTCATAGAGCCTGCCCTAGGACAACCATCCCCCATACCCTCAGCCATAGGTCATCCTGACTCTAGATCCATAGTGGATTCCCTACCACCACACCACCCTTCATGACCTCCCCGCCTCTACGACCTCAACCCCCAACCCCCATCCCCCCACTTCTCCAATCCCTCCATGCCTTCCTTGCTAGAACTTTTCAACCCAGGTCTCAACCATTCCCTTTATTTTCAGCTCCCAACCCCACTTCTCATCTATTCACCACTTTCACACACGCAACACCTACCATTCCAATGTATATGGTAGACACCACACTTGCTTCCACTCTTGAAAGCATGGACATTTCACCACCCACAACACCTCCCCCACCCCCCACACTTCCACCTCCTCCCATTCCCCCTCCACCAATTTCACCCACACACACATCTCCATTAGAAACATCATTCACGCTTCCCATTCCCCAATCCCCTCCCCATGCATCCTCCATTGTACAAACAACACCATCATCCATAGGCAATGCATTGGACACCATGCTAGTATATATTTCACAGTTAAGGACAGAGTACAATCAGCTCCAGCAACATAATGCACGACTGCAAGAGCACTCGGAGGTGCTACAAAATCGTCTTGCTGTAGTAGAAGAGGAGAATGCTCGCCTCCATAAACAATTCCAAACTTTACAAGAGGCTCATAGTGTATTGGAAGTACAGTTACAGAATACAGACCAAGAAGCAATACAAGTGGTAGAAGGCCATCTAAAAACACAACTAGAGCGCAATTCAAGACTTCAACGAAATATGGCACTTCTTAGAAGACACCTTATAGCTGCTCTTGAGGAGAATCGACGCCTACAGCAACAGAACCAAGAGAACTTAGAAGCAGCCATCGAAAGCACACCAGGGGCACCCATCAGCCCATCAAAGTTTCAAGTAGTGACCCCCGACAATATCAAGATCATATTGGAAGACTATGCCATGCTGCTTGAAGCACATGACCAGCTATCAGAGGAACTGAGTCAACTGAAGCAGAAACAACAAAAAGACACAACGACTGCTCCTCAAACCACCTCATCAGCGGCTTCACTTCTCACAGACTCAGAGGCCCTACAAGATCTCCAGACACAGGTCACAGAGTTGCAAGCATGCCTACTACAATATGAAAGACCACCTTCCCCTCCAGAGGCTCCCACCGACGAAGAAATAGTACAAATTCCTATGGAACAAACATTTGAAGAAGAATACGACCCACAACCCTTCCCAGGAGGTCAACAAACGGAAGAAGGTCAGGACACATTTGAAGCACCACGACCCCCATGGCTACGACAAGTGGAGGAAATCGGGAGTTCACATGAAGAGCGAACCGTCGTGCAAAATTAGGCTATGAGAGTCATAGAGGAGACTGTATTACAATCCAATTACTTCAAAAACCTGTCATCGAGACGCCTTATCCTCTCATCCGAACTCCAATACAGGCCGTACTATATCATTTTGGCATATTATAACACAGAAATACAGAGAGTCACAGGGAAGATACCTTCCTTCCCAACCCAATTTCAACCCGAAGACCTTCCTCCAGAGGTGCAAAAAGGCAAGATCCGTCAACCAACATGGCGGCAGAAACTTCTTGAAACCTATCCTGAAATGCTCCGCAGCTGGAACAATGCACCATTACATCTCCTCTATAATCCATGCTATGGCCCTGTTCCACGACACCGCTCATGGAAAGCATTCAACATAGAGGTCCAGAATAACGCACAATGCAAGGAATGGCTCAATTATCCATACATTGCGCCACCACAGGGACCACCGTCAGTAGCGTACATGATGGGAACAATTCGACATTGGATGCCGCGATTGAAGCCCATGCCAGATGTGGCGGCCCAAATGATGCTTAACATTTTGGATATGATGCAGGTAGTCCTCAAAACCTTTCAAAATGCGGCAGCCCCACAGATACGGCTACCGGGGTTTACTAATGGAAACTACGATTTAGTGTACGACATGAGCACCACCCCCAACATTAGGGTAGCATATGCCTGGCATGCACGCATCAAATACCTCCCTGCATGCTATAAACAGACATTCGAAGAAATGTTCCGAT
>CM035425.1:113604248-113606748 GCA_020310875.1 Ceratopteris richardii | reverse complement strand
AGCAAGGTACTTTATGTTCCTACTATTCCTAAAAATCTGATAAGTGTAGGGCAAATTGTAGAGAAAGGATATGAAGTAAGATTCACAAATGATGGTGTCTATGTACAAGATCCAAATCAGGGATATAGAACCATAATTGCAGGTAAAAAGGAAGGAAGATTGTTCACTCTCAAAGTCCAAGGTAATGTAGGACATGCATTGTTTACCTATGGAGGTCAAAAGGTGTCTGAATTAGACCTATGGCATAAGAGGCTAGGTCATTTCAATGAGAGAGCTATAAAGGAGATGTCAAAGAAACAGGTGGTGCTTGGATTGCCAAACATTGAAGGGCAACATATGGTGTACAAGTGTGAAGCTTGTCAATTAGGTAAAGCACATAAGAACTCTTACAACAAATCAGGGTACAAGTATTCAAATATGCTTGAATTGGTTCATACAGATGTATGGGGACCCTCAAGGGACTATAGCATAAATGGATCCAGATATTATGTGTTGTTTGTTGATGATGCAACTAGGTGGATTACTTTGTATGTAATCAAGGACAAATCAGAAGTCTTCAAGACATTCAAACATTTTCATGCTTATGCAGAAAGGATCACAGGACAAAAGCTAAAGAGGTTAAGATCAGATGGAGGGGGAGAGTATTTCTCAAAAGAGTTTGATGATTATTTGTGGAATGCAGGTATCAAAAGAGAAGTGACTTGCAGGTACTCCCCTCAACAGAATGGAGTAGCAGAAAGGAGGAATAGAACTCTTGTAGAGTTTGCAAGAGCCATGATGAAGGAAAAGAATTGTCCAAATTACTTATGGGCAGAAGCCATTAACACTGCAACATACCTTGTGAATAGGTTGCCTTGCAAAGCTTTGGATGGAGGAACCCCTTATGAAGCATGGTGGGGTAAGAAGCCTAGTCTTGATCATTGTAAAGTATTTGGATGTATTGCATATGCTTATGTTCCTTCACAATTAAGACATAAGCTAGAACCAAAAGCAGAGAAGTATGTGTTTATTGGATATGATGATAGACAGATGGGTTACAGGTTGTGGAGTCCATCCACAAAGCAATTTCTTGTTACTAAAGATGTGACATTTGATGAGAAAAACATGTGGTATACAGGATCACCAAATGAGTATACAGGTGTTGAAGAAATTCAGAGAAAAGGAAAAGCAAAGGTAAAAGTTTGTGAAGAAATTGTTGATGAAGTTGACTCTAGATGTAGAGTGCAGGATCATGTAGAAGAAGGGACAAGATTTGATCCAGAATCAAATGAGGCTGAAACTTCAAGAAGTGCAGAAATCAGGAGATCTACAAGAGAAAGGAAAGAGCCTATAAGGTATAGTTATGATACATCTTTCCTAACAACAAGAGATTATGCTTACATTGTGAAAACAGAAGAAGATCCAACTACTTATGAAGAAGCCAAAGGTAAACAGAATTGGAAGAAGGCAATGCAAGAAGAGTATGATGCTCTACTTGAAAATGAAACTTGGGAATTAGTACCAAGACCAAAGAATCAGAAGGTCATTGGATGCAAGTGGGTGTATAAAACAAAGAGGTTTGCAGATGGTAAGGTGTCTAGATATAAGGCTAGACTTGTGGTCAAAGGTTATGCCCAAACTTATGGGGTAGATTATGATGAAACCTTTAGTCCTGTTGCTAAGATGTCTACAATTAGGACATTGATTGCTATTGCTACTTGTAAGGGATGGAAATTGTCACAATTGGATGTGAAGAATGCATTTCTAAATGGATACATTGCAGATGAAGTATATATGGAGCAACCAGAAGGCTTCATGGAATCAATTGGGTCAGATTATGTGTGTAAGCTCAAGAGAGCTTTATATGGGTTGAAGCAAGCCCCAAGAGCTTGGAATTACAGATTGGTCAAGTTCTTGAATGAATGTGGATTTCAAACATCAAAGGCAGATAGTAGCTTGCTAGTGAAGGCAAGTGAAAATGGATACATTTACATGTGCATTTATGTTGATGATATTATTGTTACAGGAACAGATGCTCAAGGAATCAATGAACTCAAAAGACAAATAGAGAAGGAGTTTAAGATAAGTGACTTGGGAAACTTATCTTATTTTCTAGGAATGCAGATTGTGTATACTCAACATGGAGTATATGTTTCACAAGAGAGATACTTGAAGAATCTTCTAGTTAAGTTTAACATGGAAGATTGCAAGACCTCAACCACTCCATTGGAGGTAAATCATAAACTAAGCAGGTATGGAGGTGAAGAATTCAATGATATGAAGAAATATCAGAGTTTGGTAGGTAGTTTAATCTATGCTACCTTGACAAGGCCAGATCTATCATATGCAGTAGGTGTGTTGTCACAATTCATGCATTGTCCAAAGAAGACTCATTGGATTGCAGCCCAAAGGGTACTCAGATATATCAAGGGAACTCTAAGTGAAGGTTTGTACTATGGTTTCACTTCTGACACAAGAATTAAAGTGTTTAGTGATGCAGATTGGGCAGGTGACTCAGATG
>CM035425.1:113569911-113586748 GCA_020310875.1 Ceratopteris richardii | reverse complement strand
TAGGTAGGTAGATAGATAGATAAATAGATAGATAGGTGAAGAGAGCTAGTGTTATCTCCAAAGATGATTGGTGGCCTTGTATATAGGCCTAACTCTGTATATAGAAGCTTCAACCAGATAGCTTCTTGAGTGGCATTGGGAAGCCCTCTATACTCTGCTTCAGTGGATGACAATGCCACTGTAGGTTGCTTCTTGGCTGACCAAGAAATGGAATTATCTCTTGCAAAACAAATGTAGCCTGATGTGCTCCTTGCATCTTGCCCAATCTGCATCTGAATAAACCTTAATGTCAATATCTGATGTATAGGGAAAGTACAAACCATGGCTTTGAGTTCCCTTCAAGTACTTCAAGATCTTCTTTGCTGCCTCTAGGTGAGGTATCCTTGGTTTGTGCATGAATTGACTAAGCACACTAACTCCATATGCTATGTCAATTCTTGTCAAGGTAGCATAGTTCAAACTACCTACCATACTTTGATACTCTGTGATGTCTTGGACTTCTTCCCCTTCATGAGCACTTAGCTTTAGGTTGACCTCCATTGGAGTAGTTGAGACTTTAGCATCCTGCAAGCCAAACTTCTTGACCATATTCTGTACATACTTCTTTTGAGTGATATATATACCTGAGTTGGTGTAGACTAACTCAAGACCTAAGAAGTACTTTAATAATCCAAGATCATTGATCTTGAATTCTTTCATCATCTGTCCTTTGATGTGTCTAATACCATTGACATCATTGCCTGTAATAATGATGTCATCAACATACACACACAAGTAGATTACCTGTGTACTACTTCTCTTTATGAATAGAGAAGTGTCTGCTTTACTCATCACAAATCCTTGGTCTTGGAGGTAGGTTGTCAACCTGCAATTCCATGCTCTAGGTGCCTGCTTCAAACCATATAGAGCCTTCTTCAATTTACAAACATAGTTTACCTTTTTTGGATCTTCATAGCCAGGTGGTTGTGACATGTAGACTTCTTCAGATATCAGTCCATTCAAGAAAGCATTCTTGACATCTAATTGGTACATATTCCAATTCTTGGATGCAGCTACACTCACCAATATTCTGATAGTTGGCATCTTGGCCACAGGAGAAAATGTCTCCTCATAATCAATGCCTTGGGTTTGTGCAAAACCCTTGGCTACCAACCTAGCTTTGTACCTGTTTATTGTTCCATCTGAATTCTTCTTTAGTTTGTAGATCCATCTGGATCCTATTACTTTCATAGAGTCTTTCTTGGGTACCAAATCCCAAGTATCACTCTCCTTGAGAGCTTCCATTTCTTCATCCATAGCTTCTTTCCATTCTGGTTTGGTGATTGCTTCTTCATAGGTACCTGGTTCTTCATTCAACAAATCCTTTGCAAGATATACAGAATGTTTAGTTACAAGTTGATGGAGAGTGTTAATCTCCAAAAGAACAACCTACTCTTGTGATTAGAGCACCTCTATACCAAGAGTAAGTCAAAACCTTCACTAAATTAGAGGTCCAATCTCCAAATTATCAAAATTGAGAAAATCTGTGAAAAAGATAAAACACAGAAAAGTCTGCTGCACTATTTCTCCACATTGACCTATCAAACATGTAAAGTTTTTGATGAAACTTTGTATGAATCATCTCCTAGAGATTGCGCATCTCCTCCAAGTTGAATTACTTCAAAAGCCTTAGTATAACTTGAGAAATTTACTTCACAAGTTACCTATGTCCAAATCTGTACTTCTGAGAAGTCGATTTGACACCTCTAACTTCTTAACTTTGGTTCTCACAATGTCGAACCCGTTTTACAAAATGCTTCTAGCCATAAGTAGCTTATCTTTCAACTTAAAGATTAAGCCCTCACTCATGCAAAACTTTAAGCTGTGCTGGGAGAAATGATCAAAGCAATAACTTCAAAATATGCGCCTGTTTTAGGAACCTGTGAACATACTTCACATATGAATGTTCCTACACTTAATTCTCTAAGCCTGATTGCAATTGGAAGCTAAAACTTTGTACAGAGGTCAAGCACCTTCCAACTTAGACTTGTACAAAAGCATTTCACGATTGATCTACTGTAGAAGGAGAACACGCAGAAACATCGGGCGCAAGATTTTCAATTACTCAGAAAAGTTTACAACTGAGTGATGAGAGCTAACTCAACTAACTTTTTCTCTATCTCATGACTTCTAACTTCCTCAATCTTGGTTTCTAACTATTGTTACATATGCTCTCATACATGCCCCGACTTTTCTCAAAGTATTTATAGATAATTTGTACAAGATTCTTACTCAAACAAAGATCTAAGTCACCTATGACTATACTAATGTACATATGTGTACACTTCTCTTATCCTCTGAATATGTCTTTCTTCCAAGCTTCAATAGTTGATCCTTCCTTCACTCTTTAACCTTCCAAGCCTTCAATTGGTGATTGGTCTGCACCAACAGCTCCCCCTCAATCATCAATTGAGGTCTTCACTATCTTCTTTATACCTGCCATGTCTTTGAACCTTTGTAACTTTGGTCCATCCAAGCCTTTTGTAAGCATATCAGCTATCTGATCTTTTGTTGAAGTATGGATTACTTCAATCTCTTTATCCATCACCTTCTCTCTTAGAAAGTGATACTGAATCTCAATGTGTTTGGTCCTGGCATGAAAAACAGGATTAGCAGCTAAATACAATGAACTCATGTTATCTCCATATATAATTGGTACCCCATGCATAATGTCAAGACTCTTCATCAAGGTCTTGAGCCAAATCACTTCCTTTGCAGCTTCAACCATGCCTTTATACTCAGCTTCTGTAGAAGACAAAGCAACTGTATGTTGCTTCTTAGAACACCATGAGATTAACTTATCTCCCACATAACACATGTATCCATAGGTTGATCTTCTATCATCTGGATTACCTGCCCAATCTGCATCACTATAAACTTTGATATTTGTATCTGAGGTAAACCCATAATACAAACCTTCATTGAGTGTACCCTTAATGTACCTCAACACCCTTTGTCTTGCAATCCAATGTTCTTTCCTTGGGCAATGCATAAATTGAGACAAAACCCCTACTGCATATGATAAATCAGGTCTAGTTAGAGTAGCATAGATAAGACTACCAACCAAACTCTGATATTGTCTCATGTCCTTGAATTCTTCACCTCCATACTTACTCAATTTGTGATTCACCTCCATTGGTGTAGGTGCTACCCTGCAATCATCCATTTTAAACTTGATTAACAAGTTCTTCAAATACCTTTCTTGGGTCACAAATACTCCATGTTGAGTATATGTAATCTCCATGCCCAAGAAGTATGATAAGTCTCCCAAGTCACTTATCTTGAACTCCTTTTCCATTTGCCTCTTAAGCTTTTGTATTCCTTCTTCATCTGTACCTGTAAGAATTATATCATCAACATATATGCACATGTATATGAAACCATTTTCACTTGCCTTGACAAGCAAACTACTATCTGCTTTAGACACCTGAAAACCAAGTTCTTTTAGGAACTTCACAAGTCTATAGTTCCATGCCCTTGGGGCCTGCTTCAAGCCATACAAAGCTCTCTTGAGCTTGCACACATGATCTGGATACCTTTTATCTCTGAACCCTTGAGGTTGCTCCATGAATACATCATCTGAAATGTAACCATTCAAAAAAGCATTTTTCACATCAAGTTGACATAGCTTCCAACCTTTACATGCAGCAATAGCAATAAGTGTCCTTATGGTTGTCATCTTTGCCACAGGACTATAGGTCTCATCATAATCAATACCATATGTTTGAGCAAAGCCTTTGACAACAAGTCTAGCTTTGTATCTAGACACACTTCCATCTGCAAACCTTTTTGTCTTGTAGACCCACTTGCATCCAATAATCTTCTGACTATTTGGTTTAGGAACCAAATCCCAAGTTTGATTCTCCAATAGTGCATCATATTCCTCCTGCATAGCATTCTCCCATTTTTCCTTACCTTTTGCCTCTTCATATGTAGAAGGGTCTTCATCTGTATTCACCATATAAGCATAATCTTTTGTGGCTAGAAATGAAGTATCATAACTATACCTTGTAGGTTGCCACCTATTTCTTGTTGACCTTCTGAGTTCTCCACTCCTTGAGGTTTCTGGCTCTTCACATTCAGGATCAAATCTTGGTGTCTCTTCCACTTCAACCTGCACTTCATTATTCTCTTGCTCATCAAATATTTGAACTTTTGATTTACCTTTTCTTTGACTCACTTCTTCTTCATCACCTGTATTGATATTGATTGTACCTGCATACCAAGTGCTTTGTTCATCAAATGTAACATCCTTAGAAACCATAAATTGCTTTGTTGATGGACTCCACAATCTATAGCCCATCTGCTTATCATCATAGCCAATGAAAACATACTTCTCAGCTTTAGGCTCCAACTTGTGCCTTAATTGTGATGGCACATATGCATATGCCACACACCCAAAAACTCTGCAATGATCCAAGGTAGGTCTTTTACCCCACCAAGCCTCATATGGTGTCATACCCTGCAAGGCTTTACATGGTAGCCTATTGACCAAATAAGTGGCTGTATTTACAGCTTGAGCCCACAAATAATCAGGGCAATTTTTCTCCTTCATCATGGATCTTGCAAACTCAACAATTGTTCTATTTCTCCTTTCTGCAACACCATTTTGTTGAGGAGAGTACCTGCAAGTAACTTCCCTTTTTATACCTGCATTCCATAAGTAATCACTGAACTCATTTGAGAAATACTCTCCCCCTCCATCTGACCTTAGTCTTTTCAACTTATGACCTGTAATTCTTTCTGCATATGCATGATAGTGTTTAAATGTATTAAACACTTCTGACTTATCTTTGATCACATAGATAGTGATCCACCTAGTAGCATCATCAACATAAATCACATAATACCTTGATCCATTTATACTGAAATCTTTTGATGGTCCCCACACATCTGTGTGTACCAACTCAAGCTTCTCTGAGTACACAAAACCATGCTTGGAATAGGAATGTTTATGAGCCTTACCTAATTGACATGCCTCACATTTGTATGTCATATGTTGACCTGCAACATTAGGCAATCCAAGCACTGAACCATTGTTAACCATATCTTTAATACCTCTTTCATTGAAATGTCCAAGCCTCTTGTGCCAAAGATCTAACTCAGAGATCTTATGACCTCCATATGTGAACATAGCATGACCAATATTGCCTTGAATCTTCAATGTAAATAATCTTCCTTCCTTTTTCCCTGAAACAATCTGTTTATACCCTTGGCTAGGGTCTTCCACATATACTCCATCATTAGTGAACCTTACTTCATATCCCTTTTCAACAATTTGACCTACACTTATCAAATTCTTAGGGATTGTAGGAACATACAAAACCTTACTCAATAAGGTGCTTCCATCCTTGGCCTTCACTGATCCAATTGACTTCACATTGTGCTTTGTATTGTCACCTGTTTGAACAACATGATTAAAAACTTTACTTTCCAAATCAGTCATCAAAGATATGTTACCACTCAGGTGATTGCTACACCCTGAGTCAATGTAGAAGACTCTTTGATCTTCACTCTGCCTTTCACAAGTTGCATTCATTATCAATGTTGAATCTTCCTTTTGATCTGAAGCATAATTGTAGTAGGTGTTGTTGTATTGTTGACTTTGGAATCCTCTACCTGCATTTCTTCCAAAGTAATTCCTTCCACCTCTACCTCTGTAATTACCTCTTTGATTTCTGCCACCTCTTCCTCTTGAATTATAATTTTGATTGTATCCACCATTATTCTGATTATTATGCCAACAATCATTAGCTAAGTGATTTGTCTTACCACAAATCCAGCAAGCTTTGCCTCCATCTTTGTTGTTCCTGCCTCTTCCTCTACCTTTGCCACCTCCTCTTCCTCTTAGGAAGTTGGCTTGAGTAGTTGTTCCTTCATCTTCACCTGCTTGTTGTTTTCCTTTGCTATTCTTCTTCTTGTCCTTTGAGTACATTGCATGTCCTGTACTCTTGTCACCATCTCCTTTAACATCCTGCTCAAATGTTAGCATATGACCTAACAATTGATTTAAATCAGGAGTGAAATGGTCAAGTGATAGTTCTGTAGACAAAATAAATGGCTTCCATTTGTCATCACCTCTCAACCCTGTAAGGATTTACCTTACCAATTTATCCTCCTCAATGTCTTCATCAACAGCTCCTAAAGCATCTGCAATATCTTTCATCCTTGTTACATAGTCTGAGATGGATTGAGAGGCCTTCTTCTTGAAGGTAGTAAACTCTGCCCATAAGGATGCCTTCCTTGACTTTGTAGTGTTCTGGAAATGCTCCTCCAAAGCATTCCATATGTCAGTTGCACTTTCAAGACCTCTAATATGAGGTAACAAGTAATCATTGACTCCCATATAGATAATGCTCCTAGCTTGAGCATCTTTCTTCATCCAATTTTTCAGATCTGCTAACTCTTCCCTAGTTGGAACACTAGGATCTCTGAACTCTGGCTTCTCTTCTTCTCCTGTGATGTAACCAATTAAATCTTTGCTCATAAGATGAGCTTCCATCCTCATTGACCATGCAGGATAGTTTTCCCTATCCAATTTCTCTATCTGTAGAGCATCTCCCATCTTGTATCCACCTGTGTATTGAAAACTTCAAGCTTTACAAACAATGTATGTACCTTTACTTAGAATTAGACTCCTTTTGCCTTTCTTGATGTCGAGTAGTCTTCTCCTCAGGCTTTTGACTCCAAGCTTTCACTTCTTAGTTCTTCAAATGTTGAACTTCTTGAATCTGCAGCAGTCGGGACCTTCCTTTCCTTGATTTTGATGTCTCCTGCTCTGATACCACTGATGGAGAGTGTTAATCTCCAAAAGAACAACCTACTCTTGTGATTAGAGCACCTCTATACCAAGAGTAAGTCAAAACCTTCACTAAATTAGAGGTCCAATCTCCAAATTATCAAAATTGAGAAAATCTGTGAAAAAGATAAAACACAGAAAAGTCTACTGCACTATTTCTCCACATTGACCTATCAAACATGTAAAGTTTTTTATGAAACTTTGTATGAATCATCTCCTAGAGATTGCGCATCTCCTCCAAGTTGAATTACTTCAAAAGCCTTAGTATAACTTGAGAAATTTACTTCACAAGTTACCTATGTCCAAATCTGTACTTCTGAGAAGTCGATTTGACACCCCTAACTTCTTAACTTTGGTTCTCACAATGTCGAACCCGTTTTACAAAATGCTTCTAGCCATAAGTAGCTTATCTTTCAACTTAAAGATTAAGCCCTCACTCATGCAAAACTTTAAACTGTGCTGGGAGAAATGATCAAAGCAATAACTTCGAAATCTGCGCCTGTTTTAGGAACCTGTGAACATACTTCACATATGAATGTTCCTACACTTAATTCTCTAAGCCTGATTGCAATTGGAAGCTAAAACTTTGTACAGAGGTCAAGCACCTTCCAACTTAGACTTGTACAAAAGCATTTCACGATTGATCTACTGTAGAAGGAGAACACGCAGAAAACATGGGGCGCAAGATTTTTTTTTACTCAGAAAAGTTTACAACTGAGTGATGAGAGCTAACTCAACTAACTTTTTCTCTATCTCATGACTTCTAACTTCCTCAATCTTGGCTTCTAACTATTGTTACATATGCTCTCATACATGCCCCGACTTTTCTCAAAGTATTTATAGATAATTTGTACAAGACTCTTACTCAAACAAAGATCTAAGTCACCTATGACTATACTAATGTACATATGTGTACACTTCTCTTATCCTCTGAATATGTCTTTCTTCCAAGCTTCAATAGTTGATCCTTCCTTCACTCTTTAACCTTCCAAGCCTTCAATTGGTGATTGGTCTGCACCAACACAAGTGATGTGTCATACCCAAATCTGATAGGCTTCTTCTTTTCTCTCTGAGATCTCCTCATTGCTTGAGTTGAGGATTCTGGTTTATCTTCTAGTTGCTTCATCTTCATCTTCCCTTTGGATTTCCAAGCCTTGAACTCTTCAAGATTTATTGTATCATCATCATCTGAACTTGAATCTTCTTTCTGAATTGATTCCTCCTTGGTGAGCTTTGGGAAATCCTCTTCCATGTCATAGGGTAGACTAATCTTCCTGCATTCATTCTCATACCATGAGTCATTCTCATCAAAGATGACATCTCTGCTTACCTTGAAACCTTTGTTTGTTGGGTTGTAGAATCTGTATCCCTTTTGGTTCAAATCATAACCAATGAAGATACATTTTTCAGCCTTGGGGTCTAGCTTTCCCCTTACCTGTGAGGGAATATGCACATATGCTACACAACCAAAGATTTTGCAATGATCCAGAGAGGGTCTCTTACCATGCCAAGCTTCATATGGTGTCATGCCATCAAGTGATTTGGATGGCAACCTGTTTATGAGATAGGTGGCAGTGGATACACTCTCTGCCCAAAGATAATTTGGTAACTTTTTTTCATTAAGCATAGACCTAGCTGTTTCTACTATGAGTCTATTCCTTCTTTCAGCTACCCCATTTTGTTCAGGTGAGTACCTTGTTGTAATCTCCCTTTTGATGCCTCTTTCCTGCAAGAAATCTTCAAACTCATTGGAGAAGTATTCTCCTCCACCATCTGACCTTAGCCTCTTCAAGCTTCTTCCTGTTTGATTTTCAACAAGTGCAAGATACCTCTTGAAACAATTAAACACTTCATCTTTATGCTTCATAAAGTATAAAATGGTCCATCTGCTACAGTCATCAATGAAGGACACATAATACCTTGAACCTGAAATGGAAGGGTCCTTGCTAGGTCCCCAAACATCTGTGTGTACCAAGTCTAGGTAGTCTTCATGCATGAATCCTGTCCTTGAGTAAGGCAACCTATGAGACTTACCAAATTGACATGCTCCACACTTGTAAATCATGTGTTGCTTGGACACATTAGGTATCCCAAGCACACATTGATCCCTCCACATTTGCTTTAGGTTTCTTTCACCTATGTGCCCTAATCTCTTGTGCCATATTTCTAACTCTGAAAGTGTCTGATCCTTGTAATTATACAAAGCAATGTTCTTGGTGTCTTCTAGCTCAAAAGTAAACAATCTACCTGATTTCTCCCCTTTTGCTATCCTTCTGAATCCATGTCTTGGGTCCTCCACATATGCTCCATGTTGTGTGAATCTGACCTGCAAACCTTTCTCCACAATCTGACCAACACTCATTAGATTCTTGGTGATGGTTGGTACATAGAGTACCCTGCTCAATAAGTTCTCGTTTCCATCACATGTCTTCACATTTCCAATCTTAACAACAGAATGTTTAGTGTCATCACCTGTTTGTACCTGATGTTTGCCCTTGGGCTCTTCCAAATCAGAAAGTAGTGCCACATTGCCAGCTACATGGTTAGAACATCCTGAGTCAATATAAAATAAATGATCATCATTTGTACATGCCTTGGAGGTCATATTCATGATCAATAGGGAGTCATCTTGCTCCTCTGTATAGTTGTTGTAGTCTCTTCTGTTTCTGAATCCACCTTGGTAGTTACTGCAAGAGAACAAGGATTACGACCACCACATAATAGAGAGATGACTCTCCTCCCAACCTTATGCCTGTATATATAGCTGCTTGAACTAATGAGGACCACAAATGTAACTAGAGTCCACAAGTGCATGTGCAATCTCCTCCACTCCTTTCATATCCACCACTAGAGTCTATTAGTGGCTGGAGTGATCTCGACCACTACTTTAGTACCTTCCACTAGAGTCCACTAGTGGTTGTTGTACTCACCTCTTGAGTTAAGTCCACTGGACTCAAGTTAACTCACGTTAACTTGAGTTAGAAGGCTCTAGAGCTCTTTGGGCAAAACTCTCTCCCCATGCTCCACATGGGAGTTGAACCCAAGACCTCCTCCTTCACAACCATGAGACTTAACCACTAGGCTAAGTGGATTACTTGAATATGACAGCACATGACTTATGCTTGAGTCTACTCTTGAGATCTTTGGTCCTACAGACGAGTGACCAAACGGTATCCGATTTCAGATCTGTCTGAAGCCATCGGATCCCTAGATCATAGACTTACTTTATTACATTCTTCCCCCCTTGGGAAAGATTTTCGTCCTCGAAAATAAAGCTATATATATAACTGTAGGCAACCCCCGAGCCTCATGTTCTAAAACTTGGAAGCACATGGTCATGTTCTGGAACTGGAAGAACATGTCTCATCTCTGTGGTGGAATCCCTGCCCAAATGATTCAAAACACTATCCGGGTTTGCACTTTGATGAACGGGACAAAGTACAAACTAGTGAAGAATAATAAGGGTGGATCTAAACACATCCCTAGCCAATTCATAGTTTCTAGATGTGCGATCTAGGCACAAACATGTGAACTGGGTGGATTCAAATTACTAGTCCATTTCTAGGCATAACTGGTGCATGGGCTTAGTAATGAAGGTGGGATTCTTATCCCTCACAAGACTTTGAGAATTCTTGATTCACTTGAATTTGTTTTGGAGAACTTGAAGTTTGGTTGTCCCATACATCTAACTTTAGATGTCTGTACAATGGTTTACTTTTATCTAACAGTTACTTGATTTTTTCACCCGACTAGAGGACTACTTTGTCCCAATGAGTTTGAAAAAATCCTATGTAAACTGTAGGAGAAAGTTTACCATTTCTTTGAGTCAACCATACTATAACTTGACCAATACAACTTCAAAATGAAAATTGTCCAACTTAAGACACTTTTCTCAAAGATTTTAACTGAAAGTTCTTTGGAATTGTCAATCTGATGAGCAATTCCTAACTTCCCTATTCTAGAGTATACTGGACTCCAGGAAATTATTTATGCTATAACTTGAAGCAAACTCAAATGAATAAGTCCACTTAGACTTATCATCTTTTGAAGATTGAAAAGGTTCTTGTACATAACATCTATCTAGGATGTTCAAGTTAGTTATTTTATTCTAACCGGCTAACCCTGGTCTTTTGCAAAAGGAATCAGATACCATATCTGAGCCAATTCCAAAAGATTTGGAAAGTGGAAAGAAATAACTAAGACTCTGTACAACCAATTCAAACTTCGAATATACATAAACTTGCTATGAGTCAAAGACTAGATGACTCAGGACTTCAACTTTTCAAAGATCTATTTCAACAAGATATTGAAGCATTGTCTTTATCTTTCAGAGAAATAAGCTGAATTCTCAAAAAGATACAAAGAAAACCAAAAACATCATCCAACCACAAGATACTAGTGTGGTAACCAACATCAGTGTGTCGACCCACTGAGGTTCTATCGATGAGTTTTAAATATTCAAATAATACTTCACTTGAGACTAAGTTCATGTCACATTCAGTCTTTTTGACTCCTAATCGTGAATGCAATTCTTGTGCATTTCTTTGAGTCTAAAAGAGTGAATTTATCAAGTTACACTAGGAACTTGATACTTGACTTAGTCAATTAAATCTTTAGTTGAAAAGATCAACTCAAAATCAAAGTCCAACTTCTTTCAGAAATGTATCAAATATTTCTGATCAATAACACTTAAACTTGAAGTGTTCGATGAAGATCTTGGAAGTTACTTACTTCATATCTTCAGTTTCCTTGATCTTGAAGTTACCTAGAAGTATCGTAAGATACTACTTTCATCCTTTACGAATTAAACTTTTCCTTGAAGTCTTAATTCCCTTGAGGATGAAACCTAACTTCAAAATCCAAACTAGGACTAAAAGATAATCATCATCCCACGGTCCGATGTCCCATTCCACCTTTCCTACATCAATCTGAGTATAAAATCTGGTGTCCCATACTACCCTATTTTATATTCACATTAATGTGTGGGTGATTCTTATCCTAAAGTCTAAACATCTCTTGATAGAGTACCTTATGACTTCAATTCTTTTACAAGAATTGGAAGTTTCAGGCATTACTTCTAACTAGATTTTCCTAGGTTTTGATTCCTTCGCATGATCACCTCAGAATCATGTGCTTTGCCTTGGAAACTTGAAAACCTCTTTGACAGAATATCAATCAGAATTCCAAGTTCTTGAATTTTCTCGAATTCAAGTTCAATTGGTTTACCCTATTGGTTTACCCTTGACCAATTTTGTAGCGACAAGAGCTTTTGACTTCTTGTCTTTAGATTCCTTTCTGTTAATGCTTTTAGGTACCTATCCTGGCCAGGACTTTTCATAGGAATCTCTCTACTGCTTAAGTCTAAGCATCCGCTCATGCTTCTGGATTTGTACCAAAATCCCTTTAAGGATAGGCAAACACTTATGTTTTACCTTCCACAGACTTAAGTACCGTCTTCACGGTTGCAGACTACATACTTGGAATTACTTCACTTTGTTCTGACTTAGAACAACTTACTTTTTTTTCACAATTTTCCATTGGATAAATGGAACTTGAGTGAATACTTTCTAAAGAAAATTTTTATTGCCAATACTTGGGCAATCTACAGGGTAGTTCCAATCGCATATTACTTGGACAATCATGGCCAAGATTGATCAAGTCTGGTTGATCTTGCGATAAAAATAAAGACTTATAGTCTTTATCTTTAAGATCTCTTAAACTATCTTAAGCTTCTTTGCTTACCTGCAGGATTTTTAGAGATCTTTCCCTCAACTTAAGTCCAAGCATTTTCTAATGTTTTTTCAGATTCCAAAGCTAAGAATCTATGATATACCTTAAGGTTATATCACTATTTGGACTTAATTAACCAATACTGATGGTTTGGGAATTGCTAATGAACTACTTACAGACTAAAGAGTACGAAGAATTTCATTCTCAATACTTGAAAGAATGCCATTCTTCAAAGACTTGAGATTCCTTCTAAGGAATCAAATAACTTGAGCAAATGATTCATCTTGGAATCTTTTGCAAAAAGAACATTTAAAAGAAATTCTTTCAAATGATATCCAAAAATTAACTGATTTAATTGTATTTATTTCCTGAGTATCAAACTAGAGATGAAATATCACATTTGCCAGTATGAAAGTTTAAATTGAACTTTCATTTATGTGATATCGACTTCTATTCTTGAGTTTGATACAAAACTCATTATTATTGGTCAATCTTCAGATGTTACTAGAGTCCTTTAAACATATTTCACCAATCAAAATTATGTTTAAAGTCCAAGCATCTATTGATGATTGATCCAATAGTAATGTTACTGTGAACACAACTTTGAACTTTATAACTTGTTTAGGAGAAGTTCATGGATTGAAAATCCATTTCTTGGAACTTTCTATTCCTAAAGGAAAAGTTCACACTTGCTGCAAGTCCTTAGGGACTTATATTATTTCCTAAAGATTGCTTAGCTAGTTGCATCATTTACCAGAGACGCAATTATAGAACCTAACATCCTTTTATTGATATCAAGGATCAATTGATGTTGAGGTTTAACCTTTGATTTCCATCACTCCTTGAGATGAAATCAAATAAAAATTTATAAAAACTTGGTACCTTTATATCTTGGCAAAACATCTATATCCTAAAGAGATTTTGCCTTCATCATTCCTTGGACCTATCATATAATATGAATTTATATATATTTTGGGAAGAGTTCATGAATCAATTAAGATCCTTTTCTTGGAACATCTACCTTCCCAAGAATAAATTCATCTTAAACATGGTAGGAGAATGATCTCACATGAAATAGAAGGCTTGACTATTTCATATCTCTATTCCAAAAAGTCACTTACCGAAGTTTCATCATGAGATACAAATCTTGAAACCACAAGAAACTTCTTTAAACTTTCGAAATCTTCTAAATAAAAGAGTACTCATGGAACTTGGAAATATAGTTGATGTTCTCATCCAACCTTGGGATGCTTGAGAAGTTACATAAAATGTATAACTAATCAACTAAAACTTTATCCGCATGACTTTCTAAGTACATCCAGGACTTAGAGTCATCATACATCACAAAAGAGTTTGCAAGTAATTAAATTTTCTTGGTCATCAAGGAAATTTATTACTTAACTTTCTCTTAGTGCTTACTTATACCTAGCAAGACATCTAACATACTTAATTGTTATTAAGTATTTGTCTTTGATAGCAGAGTATCGACTTGGGAAGAAATCGACTAATTACTTGAGTTGCAAACTAGAACTAACTAACTAGTCCTTGGTCTTCCCTAATGTCAAACTGCGAGCTTTATAAAGTAAGCTAAATACTAAGAGAGTACATTCTCATATCTACTTGCAAACGGCATTCCATTCTTCCATGCAAATGCATGTATCTACATGCAAAAGCATATGTTCACATGCGTATGCATGCATGTTCTTTTGAATGCTCAAAAAATAATACAACAATCATGCATGAGCTTGATGCACGATTTTTTTCTTGTACTAAGAATGTATATCATGCAATCCTGATGCATGTATATCCTTTCCTTTGTCCTAATGCACTATGATATAAAAACATACCCTTGAAGTACAATAGAAAACTTTACTCAATGGAAAGGAAATCTGTATTTAAACTACCAAAATACATTCTTTGATGCACAAGGATCTTTTTTGAAATCAAGTCTTTCCTTAATGCAAACTAATGCTTGAAATAAGAAATTGATTGTTTTCATTATCCTAATCTAAACTTAATCGGTTGAAATCTTGGCTATTTCAATGTGCATCTAGGATTAAGTGTAGAATAATGAAAACAAGATAAATCAAGCATTAAGATCAAGCAGAAACTGGAAAATACTTAGCTTTGATCATAGCTTCGTCCATCCCTTGATCCTTTGGAAGAGTGATTCATCCTCTTGATCCTTGCGAGGAGCTATTCACCATTCTTGAAGCTTCCTCTTCAAGAAATAGTCTTGGATGACTTGGTCCGTCGTGGTCGACTAACTTAGGCCTCCGGATCTTCACTCCACAGCTCCAATTCCTTCAAGCTTTGCTCAATCTTTGATTCTCCTTGTTTGTTTCTTTGGCTAAAAGAAAAATACTCCTCTGGTTCCAAGCTGCAGGAATTGATTTGGCTCCTTGGATGGATGAGAGGACTGGCTCCTTGGATGGATGAGAGGACTTGCACTTCAGCTCTGGCTACTGTATTATTGCAGTTTCTTCTGGATTAGAAGACAAGCAATGGGCGTTGACAGCGTGGCTAGACGATTATCCTCTCTAATTGATGGCACGGGTTCGAATTCCGTCGGCAGCAGCGGCAGCTTCGCGGAATTCTTCTCTTATTTTTTGCTCTTGATGAAAGCTTTTCGGCGCCAGACTTTAGATACCAATGTAAGGAATTGAACTCACAACCTCTTGGTTAGAATGTGATGGGCTAACCACTTGCCCCAAAAGCCATGGTTGAGGATTACTTCCTAATCCTCTCTCTTAGAGCGTGGTTCAACCATCTCCTACTAGGATTATGTTACATTCTTCCCCCCTTGGTCGATCATTGTCCTCAATGATCTACTCTTGTATCCCTCTAGCCTCGGTGATCAGTCCCTTGAACCCCTAGGTGCCCTTGAATTGATGTCCCTCAACCTTGCACAGTTTCTTGAACCTTGTTCGCAACCTTGGTCTCTTGAACCCTTGCTCTCAACCTTGGTGTCTTGAACCTTCTTGTTCGCAACCTTGGTGTCTCGAGCCCTTGTTCTCAACCTCAGTCTTGAACCTTGTTCTCACCCATGCTTGGTATCTTGAACACTCAATCAAGTGCCACCCAAGGATTTCCAAGGAATTCACACTTCCAAGCTAGCTCATTGGAAAGTTCGTTCCGAGAGCTTTCCAACGGTATATTACACGCCTCAATCCGACCTACGGATTGAGAGATACACCCCAATCATTGTAAGGTCCATCCTTGAAACCGACGCGCGCCTTCCACAATTCCTACCCTTTCACATGGAGGATGCCCAAGCGCCTTTTTTAGAGGCCATTGGATCATTCCACCTTGCCCAAGCCTACTTCCTACGCTCTGATACCAATGCAAGAGAACAAGGATTACGACCACCACATAATAGAGAGATGACTCTCCTCCCAACCTTATGCCTGTATATATAGCTGCTTGAACTAATGAGGACCACAAATGTAACTAGAGTCCACAAGTGCATGTGCAATCTCCTCCACTCCTTTCATATCCACCACTAGAGTCTATTAGTGGCTGGAGTGATCTCGACCACTACTTTAGTACCTTCCACTAGAGTCCACTAGTGGTTGTTGTACTCACCTCTTGAGTTAAGTCCACTGGACTCAAGTTAACTCACGTTAACTTGAGTTAGAAGGCTCTAGAGCTCTTTGGGCAAAACTCTCTCCCCATGCTCCACATGGGAGTTGAACCCAAGACCTCCTCCTTCACAACCATGAGACTTAACCACTAGGCTAAGTGGATTACTTGAATATGACAGCACATGACTTATGCTTGAGTCTACTCTTGAGATCTTTGGTCCTACAGACGAGTGACCAAACGGTATCCGATTTCAGATCTGTCTGAAGCCATCGGATCCCTAGATCATAGACTTACTTTATTACAGTTACCATTGTGGTTGTGATTGTAGTTGTTGTTGTATTGATTGTTGTATCCATTGTAGCTTTGATGTTGGTTGAATCTGCCTCTCCCTTGAGAGTATCCACCTCTTGAGTAGCCTCTTCCTCTCTGATTCTTGTAGTTCTTGTAGCATTCATCTGTGGTATGATTGGACAATCCACAAATGTTGCATGGTGATGAGTTGTAGGGTCTCCCCCTACCTGACTTACCTCCTCTGCCTCTTCCTCTAGATGATCTACCTCTCCCTGCATAATTAGCTTGGGAGGTAGAGCCTTCTTCATCCTGTTTCTTCCCTTTACCTTTATCCTTAACTTTCTTATCAGTATAGAGAGCAGAGGGGTTATTACCTTTTGATTGATCTCCTGC
>CM035425.1:113549911-113559911 GCA_020310875.1 Ceratopteris richardii | reverse complement strand
TGTGAGAAGAACATCGTCGAATCATGATTGGCTGTTTATTACGAGGAGATTGATTGTTCGAGTCCGCGTAACTTTACGATATAATGTCTAGTTGGTATACCTATCTGCCTTGACGAAGTACGGATTAGGTGACTGTGTTATTGAAGTATCTTTTGCGCGTAATTTACGTAACCAGATTGCTACCCTCAGTCCTGAAGTTTGAATTCCCATACAATGAACAGTCTTCCGTTGTTCGGGGATGGATACTGAGCTAAGGACGGAATGACATTAAGATTGTGTGTTAAATTGGGAAAATAGTACAGGGCCTCTGTCTAACAGACCCCTACCACTCCCAAGGACCCACGTGGCTAAGAGAACGATTGCGGTTAGAAAGATTTGGAACCGGTTGAACTTGAAGCATTTGAATAGGAAGTAAAGTAAGGATTAACCCATAGTCAGTTTAACAGTTGGCGCCGTCTGTGGGAAGGTGGCATCAGGTTGCCAGTCATCTGTGAACAGTAGCAGTAGCGTGCTGGCTGTTTATTCAGAATCAAACACTACGTTTATCGTTCGATTGACTGACGGTAGCAACAGAGCCAGATTGTTGCCAACTGCTCAGATAGTGCTACTAAAGCAATGATACATGCCGGTTACTCGGTCTGGCGAAACGTATCCTAGGACCCATACGACGGGAACAAGAAAAGTACTAAAGACAACCCTAGGAGAAGAAGGTATAACGCGGCCTGACCCAGTGGTCAAGCAAGTTAAGGACGCTAGAATTAATTCCGGTCATATTCCGGTGGAACGATCAACGCCTTTGGTACATTCTGGTGTCATCTCGACCCAGCCTAACCAAAGTACAGTAATTCCAGAATCTATCAAGACGCCGCTGGAGACCAGTTTAACAATCTTGGATAAAGATTCAGAGTTATCCACGATTAGACAAACTCTAGGAAAAGAAATCAGTAAAAGCGGAAAAACACTATAGTCTGGTACACTGTCAGTTCATTCCGGTGATATTCCGGTAATAGAAACACCAACTGGCGGCCAAGGATTAGCATTTTTTGCGGAGTCCTCAGCCCGACCCGCGTCCTTGGAAGAAAGATTTCGGATATTGGACATCCAGAAAGAAGGAGACCTATTCGAAGC
This sequence comes from Ceratopteris richardii, assembly GCA_020310875.1. Taxonomy (NCBI): domain Eukaryota; kingdom Viridiplantae; phylum Streptophyta; class Polypodiopsida; order Polypodiales; family Pteridaceae; genus Ceratopteris; species Ceratopteris richardii. The sequence continues at coordinate 113,558,783 of CM035425.1, read as the reverse complement.
TAAGATCCGAAGTATCCTGCGCAAAACCAGCACACCGGAAGGCACGCCATCCGGCGATCCAGATTCTGATAGTTCAACTAATCAACCTCAAGATACAGAAGAAGGACCGGAGACACCCACGATGAACGGACAACAACAACAACAATAGTTAGGTCAACCAAGGACGCCTCCAACAGGAGTAACATACACGAAATTTTGTGGATTCCTAGGAGACGACCCAGATGCTCACGTACGCACTTTCGAGATCAGTTATGCAGTCCTCAACCATCCACCGGATCAGGCATACAAAGCCATTGTTTTTCAATCTACTCTGGTCAATGAAGCGGCTAGATGGCTTACGGAATACGACATTAATCATTTCGGTACCTATGATGCAGTACGAGATGCTTTTTTGCAACGATTTAGGCTAAAGAAGAATCCCGCCGAAATCTTTGAGTATTTACAGAACAACCGACAGAAGGCGAATCAAACTGTCCAAGAATATGCTACACTTTTTAGAACACACTTGCGACAGATACCACAGGCCCACGCCAACTTACCAGATGACGTCATCACTCAGTGGTTTATCAATGGTTTAAACCCGCAATTGAAGCAGATCATGATTATCAGATGTGTAGGAGCAATGACATTAGATGCAGTCATCGCCACGGCTCTGCAACTGGAATCCAAGGTCGGTGGATTTACAGAAGATCTAGAGTGGTTAAAAGCAAACAAAACCATGACTCAAGATATAACCAGACAAGTGTACTGTATCACATGCAAAAATTCAGGTCATACTAGTGCTAACTGTGCGCTAAATCAAACATTCTGCGCTATCTGCAACACTGCCGGACACTCCACCGGAAATTATGTCTACAATGCCAGAATATAGGGAACAGCAACAATCAATGCTGTTATTCAAGAACATGGACAGGCAGCGAATCACTATGTACCTCCGAAACTGAGAAACAATCAACCACAGGGATATCGAAACTACCGAGGACAGAGGAACAATAACTATAATGCAAACCACTGGCAGAACGAACCACCACCGGAAAATCCCAATGTACCACCGCCACGCTGTCATTTTTGTGGTGAATTCGGACACATTAGAAGATATTGCAAGGACGCAGCTGAGTATGATCAAAGGAAGAAGGAGCGGCAAAACCCAATGGCCAACATGGTACAAATTACATCGGTAGAAACGCAAACTGCTACAGTCCAGACCCGATCAGGTAAACAACTGCAACTAGCAGCAGAAGTATTTGAACCAGGGATACGAGAACAACATAGGATGTATAACAAGGCTAGTCACTCGACCGCCACAGAACCACCAATGTTCCCAGAACCCATTCCGGTGACTCAGACCTCGTCAACAAAGGAAGGAACGCAACAAAAGGAAACAGCAGCAGAACCACCATCAGCAGTAGACATAACAGCAGATACTTCGGTATCCGAAGAAACCTCAAGTTCAAAAGAGCAGGATAACCAACCTCAGCAGGCCTGGGAAATTTTATCCAAGGCATCTATCACTCTGCCTCTCGGCCAACTACTGGCATTAGTACCTGGTGTTCGACAACAGTTCCAGCAACAGTTCAGTCCGGTACCTTCTTGTATTCCGGCGACAGCAGCAGTTCAACCAGAACCTGATTCTACGGTTGATCATTCACTCCCCTTGATCACAGTATGGTATAAGAATCATAAAATTACGCAGGTATTGATTGATGGAGGCTCTGGTGTCAACATTGCAACTACAGCCTTATGCAATAGGCTAGGATGGACCGACATTGAACCAGTTCAATTTTTTGTCAGAATGGCAAACCAATCTAGAGTCCATCCTGTAGGACTTGTGCGAAATGTACCCATTACTTTACAAGGTACGACCTTCAAAATGAATTTTGTCATACTAGATCTGCCGGAATCCACTTTGGATTACAACCTTCTTTTTCGCCGACCTTGGCTGAAGCATGCGAAGGTAATACAAGACTGGTCTGCACAAGAGCTTACGTTCAAAGATGCCAGCCGTAGATATGTAGTAAAATTAGATGCTATACAACCTTGCAAACTGCACGCCAGACCATATTTTGCAGAACCTGTCCACATGTTAGATGGACTATCAGATGATGAAGAAGAGGAATTTATGAAGAGTAACGATGACTTAATGACCTTAGGGACTGTTGATCTACAGTCCGTAATAGATAACTGGAGTACTTCAGTATGTACAGTTACACCAATCACCCAAGAAACCAAGCAGGAAGATAGGGTACCGACAAATGACAATGAATTACATTCACTACTTCGGTCGATAGACGACACAGAGAATCCACAACAGTTTTATGTCTCCGAAGACCAGTTGATCTCGTACAATCTAGGAGACGAAGATCATCCACGACCTGTAAAGATAAAGCAAAACATACCTGAATTATTCAAAGCTGATCTGATTCGACTACTTCGCGAATTCTCAGACGTCTTTGCCTCGGATTACAAGGATATGAAAGGATTAGATCCGCGCATATATCAGCACCAAGTCATACTGAAGCCTGAAGCTAAACCGAATAGGCAGCCCAACTATCGGATGAATCCCAATTATGCATCTCAGGTTAAAGCCGAACTTGACAGATTACTAAAGGTAGGATTCATTGTACCAGTAGAACATGCTGAATGGATTTTGCCAATTGTGATCGTGCCAAAGAAAAATAAGCAATTACGAATCTGTGTAGATTACCGGAAATTGAATGCAGCAACAGTACCAGATCCCTTCCCGATCCCCTTTTTAGATACCATGCTTGATAGAGTAGCAGGCCACAAAATGTATTCATTCTTAGACGGATACAGCGGTTACAATCAGGTTAGAATGGCTGAAGCAGATATCCCAAAAACCGCCTTCATTACCAACTGGGGTGTCTTTGCTTGTACGGTAATGTGGTTTGGATTGAGAAATGCACCAAGCACCTTTCAGCGATGTATGCAGGAGATTTTCTCTCCGTATCTCAATTCGTTTATGCAAGTCTATCTCGATGATTTCTCAATTTTCGGACAAATGATGGCACATTTGCTTCATCTACGATGCTGTTTCCAAAAGTGTCGAGATTATCGACTCTGCCTTAACCCAAGCAAATCGGTGTTTGCCGTTTCATGTGGCAAACTACTTGGTCATATTGTATCTGATCAAGGTATCCGAGTAGACCCAGATAAGATTTCGGCAATTTTAGAAGCCCTAGTACCCGCCACTCCGAAAGAAGTAATGCGTTTTATGGGTCAAGTACGGTGGCACGGCAGACACTTACGGTGGCTTGCTCATCTGGCTGTACCTCTGAATAAACTAATCACCAAAACTCCACGACAGTTCGAATGGACTCAAGAATGCCAAACTACATTTGATCGACTCAAGTATCTATTGACACAGGCACCAATCCTACAACCACCGGACTGGGACAATCCGTTCCACGTTTTTGTCGATGCCTCAGATATTGCGATCGGCAGTATTCTGATGCAGCAAACACATAAGTGGTTTCGCCCTGTCTATTACGCCAGCAGAAGGCTTGCACCGGCAGAAAAGAACTATTCTACCACTGAAAGAGAATGTCTAGGATTGATTTACTCCATCAAAAAGTTCCGACATTATTTATTAGGTTGGAAATTCACCTTTCATGTGGATCATGCTGCCCTTGTCTATCTAGTGAGACAACAACATCTAGGCGGACGATTAGCCCGATGGGTGCTACTCTTGCAGGAATTTGATTATGAAGTCATTCACCGACCCGGAAATGCACATGCCTTAGCAGATTTTTTATCCCGCCTAGATTCTGGTGAAGCTCCGATAGGCATAGATGATACGACTCCAGCAATTTATAGTTCTGAGCCAATGACCGATGAGACTGCCGAATTACAAGCAACACCTACATATTATGATCAAATTTTAACTTTTCTCACCGAAGGATGCTTTCCATCTGAGACGGCCAAGGCAGTTCGAAGGAAATTGGCAGTCTTTAGCCGCCGATTCCGGCTAGTGGCAGGAGAACTATATTATGTAGATCACACCGGAATCTTACTTCGATGTGTCCCTCCGCACGAAATTAACTAGGTCATCACGATGGCTCATTCAACCCCTACTGGTGGTCATTTTGCCACAGATCTAACTCACCGGAAAATTCTGCAAGGAGGTCTCTAGTGGCCTACTATGTACCGAGATGTGGCCCAATTTGTTAAAAATTGTGATAACTATCAAAGGTCTGGACAAGCACTGCAACGACACTTCTTTCCCTTGCAGCCTATTATGCCACTCGAACCATTTCAGTAATGGGGACTAGATTTTATCGGTCCAATCACACCGCCAGCAGTCTTCAGTAACAACAGATACATACTAACCTGTACAGACTATGCAACGAGATGGGCAAAAGCTTGGGCTTTACGGTCTGCTACAGCAATTGTAGTAGCGAAATGTCTGTTAAATGATGTCTTCCCACGGTTTGGCTTACCACTCGAATTTGTGACAGATCAAGGTACTCACTTCGTAAATCAAGTAATGAAGGTACTAACCCAATCATTCCAGGTGACACATAAACTCAGCTCTCCATATTACCCTCGCGCCAATGGTCTGGCCGAAAGCACAAACAAATCACTATTGAATATCCTCCGGAAATTGATCATGGAAGCACCGGAAAGATGGGATCAACGACTACCCGCCGTATTATGGGCATACCGAACTACATATAAGGTAACAACAGGTTTGACACCTTTCAAACTAGCTTATGGTTTAGAAGCAATAGCACCCATGGAAATAATTATCCCAAGCCTGCGTGTAGCAATCACCCAGAAAATGCTACTAGAAGAGTCGCTGACAGCACAAATGGATGCACTCAGGGAACTTGATGAGCACCGATGGCTCAGCTTTTTAACCATGCGCGAAGTACAACTAAGGCAAGCCAAGACACATGATTGATATTTGAAGACCCCAATCTTTTCGGTAGGTCAGCTTGTCCTTTTCTATAACGCAAAATCCGATAGAACAGCAGGAAAGTTCAAACTACGCTGGTTCGGTCCCTTTAAGATTTTAGAACAAGTCGGTCTGGCAACTTTTCGGTTGACTACGTTGACTGGAACTCCACTCCCCAAGGTAATTAATGGGTCGAAGTTACGGCCATATCATCACACCACTAGCCCGTATTAAGTTTTCAACGATGGACCGTGTTTTGTTTAAACTTTTCTTATTCTTCTTTTTTGCTTTTTATAAATAGCCGCAAACGATCTTGATATAACCAGCCGCCCTCTTAACAGTCACTCGAGTACGCACACCTGCATGAAAACCAGTACTATTCCCGCACTGCACAATGATATCCCACCCCTTTCCCCCTTCGTAGTGCTTCTATTTAAACTCTGTCGACGACGCCGAAATAAGCTAGTGTGTTGCATGCTAATATTCTGAGCCCTCGTGCATTCTGTATCCGTGCTCATCATCTACCTCAGTAACCGCCATGGAAGCAATAGCCAACTATGCAGCCTTCCGCGATGGTATCCCTACCGAGGTAGGCGAATACCTGCGTTGCAGAGGGTTGGCTAACTTTGCTGAGTTGCCCTGGCACTCGGTGGAAGCCCATCCTTTCTTCACACAGATCATCACCGCCATTGCTCAGTCCCCCGCCACCGAACGCCAATGGGTTTTTCTCTCACTCCCCTCGCGAACAGTCATCACCTTCCAAGCCTTCGCTGAAGCCTATCGCCTCAACCCACAAGGCCGTGAAAATGGCCCGAGTATTCCCATTGCCCGCATGAATGAACTATTCCCCCGCTCCTCGTCCAACGAATACGCCATTCTCTGCCGCCCAGAACCCGAATGATCCGCTCTACAATTCTTAGTCGCCATACTTAACCTGCAAAAATGCACTTACGGCATCTCACGACCGTTCTATTCCGCTTTAGAATTAGCTGTCCAGGAACCCGTCAACTTTGCGTCATACTTCTTCCTCAGAATCCATAAAGAATGTGTAGCCATCGTGAAGCAACTCCAGAAGGGTACCACCCCGCGCTCTCGCCTTCCCCACATCATCTCATTCCTTTTCCCCACCATCCTTGCCGCACAACCACCACCCCAAGGTCCCATTCTTAGGCACGAAGAATCAGTGCAACCCCTGGACGAAGAAGAAGAAGAAGATGAAGAGATCAACCAACTTTTCCGCACTAAGAGAATTCGGATCAGCTCTTCAGAAAGCGAAGCACAAGGATCTGCCGGACAGAATCAGGATAACAGAACCGCAGACCAAGAAGAGACCTTCCACGACACCGCCACTTCCATACACAACGATTCATCGGCCGACCACCGCGACCAGCAGAAGCACACGGAAACAGAGCCCGTCTCCACTGAAGAAGCATCAGCACAACGAGAAGATGAACAACACGTGATCAACAGCGCGCTCAACACCCTACTCAAGGCCGTCGAATCCACCATCGCCCACATCACAGGTGAAAGCCAACCCATCAATCAGGTAACCCACCGTACATCCCCTCGCCCTCAATCCCCACCAGTCAACCCTCTCCCACCGCCAATTTCCGAATCTTCTTCATCCTCCCCCAATTATTCACCCCCGACATCCCCCCAACTCCATACCCAAACATCTACACCACCACACCCACTCCTCCTTTCCTCTACTCCGATCTTTTCCGAACTGGCCAACATGGGCCAACTACTCATCGCCCTCTCACAACAACTTCCAGTACAAATGACTGAGGTTGCAAACACCATTAGACACGACCTGCAGCACAAGGTAGACCTCCTGGAAGCCGACATCACCCCCCTTCAAGAAGAAGTCGATGCCGTAAGAGCGGAGAATCATCAATTGCAGACACAACTAGCTGCCCTCCAAGCCCAATTTTCGGAACAACAGGCTTTGACACAGCAGAGAGATGCGGCATTGGAGCAGCTTTCCGCCAAAGACAAGCTATTACACGAAGCACACGAAGAAATCTGGGAACTCAAGACCGCCATCCAAGAAAAAGAAGAGATCAGTTCTTCCCTTGAAGAAATGGTCAAAGAAACGAAGGCCCAGCTGCAGGAAACAACTCAAAAGAATCAAGAACAACAACGAGAAGCAGCGCAAGTCCAAGACGAGCTACGCAGAGCTCAGGAATGTTTAGACGACGTAAATCGAATGCTGCGACGACAATTAACCAGGGAAGCAAAACATCAAAAAGATCTGGCAGAAGCTCGACGGGAACGAGATGCATATTCCCGAACGATTGAATTTCAGAACCAACAATTCGAGCGCCTCGATAACCAACTACGAAATCAAAGGGATCGAGTCACAGAGATGCAGCGGAAGGTCACCGAAATGAAGACTTCCAGGGACGCCGCACTATCCAACGATTTCTATCTACAGGAGGCTTTTTTGCAGACCCAGGCCGAAAACGTGCTTACCGAAGCAATTGTGCTTAGCTCCGTTAGAATAGATGCGCAAGTTTTAGAACCCGACACGCTAAAACAATTATTAGAAACCCTTAAGAAAAAAATAGCTCGCACATTTAGATCAGCCAGGAATATGTATCTCGAAGGTCTCATAGAAGAATAAGTATATTCGCCCATCCGAATTCATAATGTAACGATGGATTTGAAATGAGTATGATAATCAAGTTTTGGTTTTCTGACATTTTTCGCACATGTAAAGTCTTGTTCAGTCTAGCACCAATCTACGGAGTAACACGCGGCATAATGATTCTTACTCATGATACAAATATTGACAAGGGAAGGAAGAGTCATGTCCTACTGACATACAATCAGTATAGCAAATGGCCGTTCAAGCACTGGTGTTTATAAAATGCGTATACAGAGCATAGCATTCTTCATTAGTATTCTTCGAGATTCAGCGCCAGTTAGCAACTTCCAGCATATTCTTCTCAGCAACCCTTAAACAAGCATGTCGGAATCTGACATACTCAGATGGCAACTCAAGAAGCGTGCCAGTACACAGACCCACGTTGTGACTGTAAGACAATAGTTACGCAATATAACACAGGAGCAATAGCAGAGAAGATAACAGATATAGGAGAATCTCAACAATTTTCTACTAGCAGCAAGTACAAAGATGATGGCGTTGTCCACCCGTGCGCTCTCAAGGTAGAGCTTAAATGGTGATCTAGACAACTCTAGATAGGGAGATACAAGGTAGAGGTATGCTGGCTCAACTCAATGTCTTAGGTAGTGCAGAAGTCATGTATATATAGGATCATGGGTGGCCTGCCATGGACGGCTATACATGGGCGGTAGGGCGTGGGCGGCCACCGCCCGCGTAATTGCCATACACGGCTTAGACTGGTTGAACCGACCTAACAAATATAAATGATTTCTGACTCCGACAGGGAATATTCCATGGAATATTCCCTTTACCGTCGCGCCGGGGGCGCTGCCCCCGGACCCCCACCAGGGGGCCCGCTGGCCCCCTGGGACCCCCCAGCCAGGGGGCCCGCTGGCCCCCTTGGACCCCCCAGCCGGGGCTGCTCACCGCTGCCCCGGACCCCACAATTGGGGACCCTGGTAACTCCCTTTCCTTATAATATCTTACATGGTCCAATATGACCTTCATCCAACATTCAAGTTGGGATTCCCATCAATTGGGTAATGCACGCTTGGCTTCTCCTCATAAAGGGGGCCTTACAAAATGTGCATACAATCATGAGGGGTAGACATTGATCATACTCTAACAGTGACGACAACAGATACTACCCTACAAGAGGATGCAGATGACGTAGTAACTTCTGCATCAATAAAGATTCAGCATAAATTTTCCATCGAATTTAAAATCGACCTCGACATCAATTCGAAAAAGAATGAGGACTGGCTACGGAAGATAGGGCTCCTCCAGTTTGCCCAATTACCATGGGAGCAGTGGATTGCTAATGACGA
>CM035425.1:113532411-113542411 GCA_020310875.1 Ceratopteris richardii | reverse complement strand
TAATTCCAAGCTCTTGGGGCTTGCTTCAACCCATATAAAGCTCTCTTGAGCTTACACACATAATCTGATCCAATTGATTCCATGAAGCCTTCTGGTTGCTCCATATATACTTCATCTGCAATGTAACCATTTAGAAATGCATTTTTCACATCCAATTGTGATAATTTCCATCCCTTGCAAGCAGCAATAGCAATCAATGTCCTAATTGTAGACATCTTAGCAACAAGACTAAAGGTTTCATCATAATCTACCCCATAAGTTTGGGCATAACCTTTGACCACAAGTCTAGCCTTATATCTAGACACCTTACCATCTGCAAACCTCTTTGTTTTATATACCCACTTGCATCCAATGACCTTCTGATTCTTTGGTCTTGGTACTAGTTCCCAAGTTTCATTTTCAAGTAGAGCATCATACTCTTCTTGCATTGCCTTCTCCCAATTCTGTTTACCTTTGGCTTCTTCATAAGTGGTTGGATCTTCTTCTGTTTTAACAATGTAGGCATAATCTTTTGTTGTTAGGAAAGATGTATCATAACTATACCTTATAGGTTCTTTCCTTTCCCTTGTAGATCTTCTGATTTCTGCACTTCTTGAAGTTTCAGCCTCATTTGATTCTGGATCAAATCTTGGCCCTTCTTCTACATGATCCTGCACTCTACATCTAGAGTCAACTTCATCAACAATTTCTTCACAAACTTTTACCTTTGCCTTTCCTTTCCTTTGAATTTCTTCAACACCTGTATACTCATTTGGTGATCCTGTATACCACATATTTTGCTCATCAAATGTCACATCTTTAGTAACAAGAAATTGCTTTGTGGATGGACTCCACAACCTGTAACCCATCTGTCTATCATCATATCCAATAAATACATACTTCTCTGCTTTTGGTTCTAGCTTATGTCTTAATTGTGAAGGAACATAAGCATATGCAATACATCCAAATACTTTACAATGATCAAGACTAGGCTTCTTACCCCACCATGCTTCATAAGGGGTTCCTCCATCCAAAGCTTTGCAAGGCAACCTATTCACAAGGTATGTTGCAGTGTTAATAGCTTCTGCCCATAAGTAATTTGGACAATTCTTTTCCTTCATCATAGCTCTTGCAAACTCTACAAGAGTCCTATTCCTCCTTTCTGCTACTCCATTTTGTTGAGGGGAGTACCTGCAAGTCACTTCTCTTTTGATACCTGCATTCCACAAATAATCATCAAACTCTTTTGAGAAATACTCTCCCCCTCCATCTGATCTTAACCTCTTTAGCTTTTGTCCTGTGATCCTTTCTGCATAAGCATGAAAATGTTTGAATGTCTTGAAAACTTCTGATTTATCCTTGATTACATACAAAGTAATCCACCTGGTTGCATCATCAACAAACAACACATAATATCTGGATCCATTTATGCTATAGTCCCTTGAGGGTCCCCATACATCTGTATGAACCAATTCAAGCATATTTGAATACTTGTACCCTGATTTGTTATAAGAACTCTTATGTGCTTTACCTAATTGACAAGCTTCACACTTGTACACCATATGTTGCCCTTCAATATTTGGCAATCCAAGCACCACCTGATTCTTTGACATCTCCTTTATAGCTCTCTCATTGAAATGACCTAGCCTTTTATGCCATAGGTCTAATTCAGACACCTTTTGACCTCCATAGGTAAATAATGCATGTCCCACATTACCTTGGACCTTGAGAGTGAACAATCTTCCTTCCTTTTTACCTGCAATTATGGTTCTATATCCCTGATTTGGATCTTGTACATAGACACCATCATTTGTGAATCTTACCTCATATCCTTTCTCCACAATTTGCCCTACACTTATCAGATTTTTAGGAATAGTAGGAACATAAAGTACCTTGCTCAGAAGTGTACTTCCACTCTTTGTCTTCACTAATCCAATGCTCTCCACTTTATGTTTGGTATTATCACCTGTTTGAACTGTATGTCCATTCACCCTTGCTTCCATATCAGTCATCAAAGATAGATTCCCACTCAGATGGTTGCTACACCCTGAGTCAATATAAAACACTCTTTGATCTTCTCCCATTGATTCATGAGTTGCATTCAAGATAAGAGTCATGTCATCCTTCTGATCTGATGCATAATTGTAATAATTATTGTTGTAGGACTGAGATTGGAAGTTTCTTCCACTTCCTCTACCATATGATGTCCTACCACCTCTTCCTCTGAAGTTGCCTCTTTGGTTTCTGCCTCCTCTACCTCTTTGACTATAATTCTGATTGTTGTATCCTCCATTTTGATTGTTATACCAACAATCATTTGCCAAATGATTTGTTCTGCCACAAATCCAACAAGCTTTAGCATTATCTTTGTTCTTACCTCCTCTTCCTTTACCTCTGAAATTTGTCTTCCCTTTTGTGAAGTTGGCTTGATTTGAATTCCCTTCATCATCATTTGATTGCTTTCCCTTGCCATTCTTTTTCTTGTCCTTGGAGTACATAGCTTGACTTGTACTTCTATCATTGTCTCCTTTAAGATCCTGCTCAAAGGTTAGCATGTGTCCTAGCAATTGATTAAGATCAGGAGTAAAGTGATCAAGTGACAACTCTATGGACAATATGAAAGGCTTCCACTTCTCATCTCCTCTCAAACCTGTAAGTATTTGTCTTACCAACTTTTCCTCTTCAATGTCTTCATCCACTGCTCCCAAACTATCTGCAATATCTTTCATCCTTGCCACATAATCTGAAATTGATTGTGAGCTCTTCTTCTTGAAGGTTGTGAACTCAGCCCATAGTGAGGACTTCCTTGACTTAGTTGTATTTTGAAAATGCTCTTCCAAGGCATTCCAAACATCTGTGGCACTTTCCAAACCTCTGATGTGAGGTAAAAGGTAATCATTTACAGCCATGTAGATGATACTCCTTGCTTGAGCATCCTTTCTCATCCAAGTCTTCAACATTGCAAGTTCTTCCCTAGTAGGAATACTTGGATCTGCAAACTCAGGTTTTTCTTCATCTCCTGTAATAAATGATATAAGATCTTTGCTCATGAGGTGTGCTTCCATCCTCATGGACCATGCTGGATAGTTCTCCCTATCTAGCTTATCAATCTGCAAGCTTTCTCCCATCTTGTATCCACCTGTGTATTGAAAACTTCAAGCTTTACAAACAATGTATGTACCTTTACTTCGAATTGGACTCCTTTTGCCTTTCTTGATGTCAAATATTCTTCTCCTCAAGCTTTGACTCCAAGCTTTCACTTCTTAGTCCTTCAAATGTTGAATTTCTTGAATCTGCAGCAGTCGGGATCCTTCTTTCTTCAAATTGATGTCTCCTGCTCTGATACCACTGATGGAGAATGTTAATCTCCAAAAGAACAACTTACTCTTGTGATTAGAGCACCTCTATACCAAGAGTAAGTCAAACACTCCACTAATTTAGAGGATCAATTGCTAATTATCAAAAGATTAACAAATCTGTGAAGAAGATGAAACACAGAAAAGTCTGCTGCACTATTTCTCCACATTGACCTATCAAACGTGTAAAGTTTTTGATGAAACTTTGTACGAAGTATCTCCTAGAGATTGCGCATCTATTCCAAGTTGAATCTCTTCAAAAGATTAAGTGTAGCTTGAGAAATCAACTTCTCAAGTTACCTATGTCAGAAACTGTTACTCAGAACAGTCGACTTTACACCTGTAACTTTTAAGACTTGGTTCTCCTTGAATAGAACCCGTTTTACAAAATGCTTCTAGACATAAGTAGCTTATCTTCCAACTTAAAGATCCTCACTCATACAAAACTTTAAACTGTGCTAGGAGAAATGACCAAAACATTGACTTCGAAATCTGCGCCTGTTTTAGGAACCAGTGAACACACTTCACATATGAATGTTCCTACACTTAATTCACTCAGCCTGATTACAATTGGAAGCTAAAACTTTGCACAGAGGTCAAGCAACTCTCAACTTAGACTTGTACAAAATCATTTCACAATTGATCTACTGTAGAAGGAGAACACGCAGAAACATCGGGCGCAAATATTTTTCTTTACTCAGAAGAAATACAACTGAGTGATGAGAGCTAACTCAAATTCACTTTCCTCTATCTCATAGCTTCTATCTCCCTCATTCTTGACTTCTAACTAATGTCACATATGCTCTCATACATGCCCCGACTTTTCTCAAAGTATTTATAGATAATTTGTACATGATTCTTACTGAACAAAAGATCTAAGTCATCTATGACTATACTAATGTACATATGTGTACACTTCTCTTGTCCTCTGAATGTAATCTTCTTCCACACTTTAGGAATTGATTCTTCCTTCATCATTTGATCTTCCAAGCCTTCAATTGGTGATTGGTCTGCACCAACAGATAGATAGATAGATAGATAGATAGATAGATAGATAGATAGATAGATAGATAGATAGATAGATAGATAGATAGATAGATAGATAGATAGATAGATAGATAGATAGCTGGATGGATGGATGGATAGATAGATAGATAGATAGATAGATAGATAGATAGATAGATAGATAGATAGATAGATAGATAGATAGATAGATAGATAGATAGATAGATAGATAGATAGATAGATAGATAGATAGATAGATAGATAGATAGATAGATAGATAGATAGATAGATATATAGATAGATAGATAGATAGATAGATAGATAGATAGATAGATAGATAGATAGATGGATAGATGGATAGATAGATAGATAGATAGATAGATAGATAGATAGATAGATAGATATAAAGATAGATAGATAGATGGATAGATGGATAGATAGATAGATAGATAGATAGATAGATAGATAGATAGATAGATAGATAGATAGATAGATAGATAGATAGATAGATAGATAGATAGATAGATAGATAGATAGATAGATAGATAGATAGATACATAGATACATAGAGATAGATAGATATATAGATAGATAGATAGATAGATAGATAGATGGATAGATGGATAGATAGATAGATAGATAGATAGATAGATAGATAGATAGATAGATAGATAGATAGATAGATAGATAGATAGATAGATAGATAGATAGATAGATAGATAGATAGATAGATAGATAGATAGAAAGATAGATAGATAGATGGATAGATGGATAGATAGATAGATAGATAGATAGATAGATAGATAGATAGATAGATAGATAGATAGATAGATAGATAGATAGATAGATAGATAGATAGATAGATAGATAGATAGATAGATAGATAGATAGATAGATAGATAGATAGATAGATAGATAGATACATAGATAGATAGATAGATAGATACATAGATACATACATAGATAGATAGATACATAGATAGATAGATAGATAGATAGATAGATAGATAGATAGATAGATAGATAGATAGATAGATAGATAGATAGATAGATAGATAGATAGATAGATAGATAGATAGATAGATAGATAGATAGATAGATAGGAAGATAGATAGATAGATAGATAGATAGATATATAGATAGATAGATAGATAGATAGATAGATAGATAGATAGATAGATAGATAGATAGATAGATAGATAGATAGATAGATAGATAGATAGATAGATAGATAGATAGATAGATAGATAGATAGATAAATAGATAGGTAGATAGATAGATAGATAGATAGATAGATAGATAGATAGATAGATAGATAGATAGATAGATAGATAGATAGATAGATAGATAGATAGATAGATAGATAGATAGATAGATAGATAGATAGATAGATAGGTAGATAGAGAGATAGATAGATAGATAGTATCACCATTTGTATCACATACTCATTTTGAGTTTTTAGGAAGGATAATTCCATCAATTTGATTGGATCGTATAGAGCCATGCACATAGTATGGTTGGCAGAGATAGTTCTTTACTATGCATACACATGTGTTTATGGTATCATGACATATTATTGCTGACCGTTTTAGCAGAGGGCTTTGACCCTTGTTAGGAATTTATTTTCTCCATTCTTCACTACATACACCTTCATTAGTTAGCGGAGATCTATTCTCCATCTTCATAGGAATATCTGATGAGGGATTATGCATTAGTTATGGAAGAGAGGACTAAATAAATTCATGAGTTTCTCTTTTAAGGAAAGGAGAAAGTGGGAATCAGCTTAGAGATCAACGAGAGATCTCACTTTAGTTCAGTGCTCTCACTTTAGCTCCTGCTCTTTGAGAGAGAAAGGAGGAAAGGAAAACAAGATTTCTTCATAGCAAAAGAATAGAGTATGTTTTCCTTTAGACAGAGATGTCTGGCAAACATCTCTTAGTCTATATTTCAGAAGGAATTCATTTCCTCTACTTTTCAATGTAAATTTCCTTCATATGGGAGTATGATTCTCCACTATTTTGGAAGGGAAAAGTATGGAGAACTTATGTGCATGTTCTCAACTATGGATGAGTAGAGAAAATGGATTCAAAACAATCTCTTTCAAAGGCAAAGGGAAAGTGGAATAGGTTCCACGTCTAAAGCTCTTTTCCTTAGAAGAGATTGAATAGAGAGAGAGAGAGGGAGAGAGTTTCACTTTCTCACTTTTAGATTGTCTAGGTAGGAGTGGCACTCTTCTATCAAAGACAAGAGGGAGATCAGTTAATCATGATGGTTAGATTGAGTCTCACTTGTAGACTCTAGAGAGAAGTATTTATGTTTATTTCCAGTGATGGTCTTTGACTAGATGATATGATCTAGTTATTGACATTAGCTAGACTGGGAGTAGAGTTACGACTCTTCTCTTTAGGGTTTATAGGAGATAGAGATATATCTAACCTATTAGGGTACCAAACTCTTAGCTGGTGTTACATCATGAGTATGATGAGTAAACATCAGTTAGGAGGATAGGTACTTAGGGATTATCTGAATCTCAAAGGGAATGCTTTCTGCATTCATATGGCAAACTACAGGGAAGAGAAATATTAGAGTTTGCACAAGTGCCGATAGATGCTCTTCCAATAGAACTTAGTCCACAGGTAATGGATGAAAAACCACAGACTTCTTGGTTGGTGAAATATAGAGATTGCATTTTATGACCACGAGCTAGAGGATGGATTTGCATAGTTCACAAGATAGTTAAGTTAAACTATTACTTGTGATTACACTCAAGGTTAGGAAGACCTAGAGTGGTATGAAGGCAATCTATCATTTAGTTTTAGATGGGTTTGGACTCACTTGTTATGGGACTTTGTTCTATATTTCATAGGATTATATGGTTTATTATCTCCATTATGATATGGTAAGGCCTATAAGCTTGGCACCTTACACTTGCTTTTCTTACTATTACCTCATAGAGTAAACATCATATGGACTTAGGTCATTCTGAGGATGTTATATGTTATGGGAGTGATAGTCTGGAACTTGACTGTATATGGGAGATAGTACGCACCACTCAGACGTTTTCCCACCTTTGAGATGATCTCATATGAGACTTCTTAAGGGGAAGGATATGGGGAAACAACACACACAGAGATGACCATGTACAGAGTACATGGGGTTCAGGGGAGTCCGAGCACTTTATTCTACCATTACGGACATTTCATTTACATTTTTGAGGATGAAAAATGCTTTTAAGGGGAAGGAAATGTCACATCATGGGGGTCGTGTGAGAACACCTCTTGGGTGAGGTGGCAGAGAGGTCACATGATACCAATATGGACTTATGTCACATGGTAGAGGTATTAAAATAGGTTGATCTCATTATTATGAGACTCACGCGTGAGTAGTTGTACACATGAAAGCATAATATGTTGCTCGGCGGTTGGGTGGTAAGAAGAGGCACCTCTGTGGGTTTTCCGTACGCTTGCGTAGTCGACGATTGAGCAGCCAAGTAACCTCGAAATTCATTCAAAAGGAAGTTAACGTCAGACTGGTATCAGAGCCTATGACATTCTCTACTGGAAGAATAAATCTTCCCTAAACTATGAAGGATAACTCCTAATCGTAAGGAGATGTCTACTAAGAGCTCTCCTCTGATCTAGTGAGACATGATGCCATGAATGATGAGTCCTTTTCTTCCTGGTCATAGAAGAAGAGTGCTCAAAGGGAAGTCATTTCCACCGTCCCATACTAGTGAAAACTTCTTCCAATTCACGTTGTCATACCTACACTAAACCAAATAAATATATTCCATGTAATGGAATATAATATCTAAAATCATGTCAATGGACTCAAATGAGTCCCATGTCCTCGAACTAGTCAGTTTGGTTCTAGTCAACAATGTGACAATGGATATCCCCTTCCGTTCCAAACCAACTTGTTCCTAGGTACCAAGACTAGGTCTAAGTACCTCTCTGTAGATCCCGATATACATATATATGTATTGGGTACCCCAACTACTATTAACTTAGGGATCTATGCTCTAAATCATAGAACTAGTGCCATACCTCTGGCCTTCCTAATCATCACTCGAATCACATAAGCACCCGTCGATGCTATCTCATGAAACCCATCTTTATGATCCCATGTATCTGGTTTCCTTAGTAGTGTAGCAGAAATGCTTCACTACTCGCTCAAGTGAGGTGTATCAGTGAAATTACTAAGTTTTTGGGTGTTCCTAATAATACCCCATAGTCTCCTAATCATCATGTGAGACTCTTGTGAAGATAAGTAAATCTTCACCGACTTGGAGGTTATCATAAATGTATCTCCCATGCCTGTATGCAACTTCTCATAACCTATAGGATTGCTTGTGCACATTCCTAATGGTGAAGGTACATGTCCTTCCATTTAGCAATCCTATGGTTTAAATCCATAAGGATTATGTGTAGGGATCCTATTCCTAATGAAGTTGCCTTATCTATGATACTGTGATGGTACTAAGTCCATCAAATACATGCTTAGAAGCATGCCTACACCTTATTAAAGTTTGTAGAAGGGGCATGGTACGATGCCATAACATTCTTACCTAAAGGCAAGTGCGTATATAACGCCATAGGGTGGGAAAAATTTCAACAGCATTTCCCCAGGAGATGGAATCCCAAAAAAAATTTTACCATAAGCTTAGTGGCACTCAAGCCACCCAAAAACATAGGGCTTGACAGGCCCATGGCATGCACGCCATAAACTCATATGAATTCCATAACCTGCAAAAACATAAGAGCAATTGCTAGCAACCATTCTCTATGTTGCATAGCCATATAGTTTCTGCAATTCTGTTTCTTGCAAACAATAAAAAAGTGTACTTCTTGCCTGTCGATCCATACTTTTAGAAATCAAACAATGATCAACATTTGATGGATGCAGTCCAATCTATGCATGTACATACAGAACATGCCATAACATAAAGTAAAATGCCTGAACATAAAGCATACGTCCCTGAATAGATCGGTTTTAGAGTTGCATGCATCCAATCATTCTCGATAAGCTTTGAGACTTCTGCACCTTCCTCCTCAGGTCCTAACATAAACTTTGAAGTGTCCGAAAATATCGGAACACTCCCCAAAACATAAAGCATGATCAGGTGATTACAAAAATAATGCAAATTTAGTCAAAAAATGCATTAGTAATTCTTTTTTAGACCTGCAAAAACCACTTTAGGACCTGCAAATGTTCATAAACTGAAATATATAACATGTGCAAAGAAACCGAACTGAAATTACTCAAATCGCCTTCCCGGTTTGAAAGATATGACTCCCGGGACGTAGTCGCCAAAAACTGTTCGGACTTTGCAGACCTGTTCAGACCTGCAAAAATACTTGTTTTCCAAAACTTCTTCTCATAAATTGAAAGTAGACCTTGTGCTCTTCGAAATGACCATAGCACGTCCAATTTGGAGTTTTCTAGCCCAAGATATGGCCATTCCAAGTGGGACATGTTAAACTAGTGGACTGTTGGAGGGCTGGAAAAAGTGTAAAAATGTGATTTTTGGGGTGCCCAAAAGCATTCTTCCATGATGCAAATTCTAAAATTCTCTCCATAACCTCAGAGAGTGGTATATGAAGATGCATGGGCCTATTTTCACCTTTCCAAATCCTCCCCTAATTGGCTCTCCAAAAGAG
>CM035425.1:113402411-113524911 GCA_020310875.1 Ceratopteris richardii | reverse complement strand
GTATAATATTTGAGCGGCTTGACACTGGCATGCACGGTGGACTCAAACCTAGCAGAGAAAATTACAAGATTTAAGAATCATCAATGATGCCTTGTATATACATGGTTCTAGCTAATTTAAAGGTGCGGGAGATTTTTTGTTTTAAGGATTCTAGCATCTCTTGCAAAATCTGAGGTTCCACCAGGTGTGCATAAGTCCGCACGGAGTTGGAAGGGATAACTTGAGATAGTAAAACATCAGCTTGATTCTGCAAAAAATGCTTCTTGGATGTAGAAGTCGTTTGCAAGCGCAGCATCACAGGGTAAGTTCATTTTGGCAATGTCTGCATCGATGCGAGATATGCACTCCTGCTGGATACTGAGTTGTTTCTCTCATCATTTGAGCTCTTGTGACTGAAATTGCATTGTTTCAAAGAAATCTTGCCTTTCCGTCTGGATAGCTTTGACCTCCTTCTTAAGTTTAATGGTTCGACCTATTTCCTCTTCTAGTGACCGACTTTTCTGGTAGAATTCTTCAGCACTTGATAAGCTTCCTCGACCGTACGGAACCGACTACGAGTGGTGTCTAACTGATTTCCTAATGCACGCATAGAATCCTTCTTTTCAATCACTGTTTGCTTGAGTTGACTGATCTCTGCATCACGAGCTGAGATGATGGCATCCTTCTCTATCAACTGCCCTTGTAAGATTTGGAGCTCCTCCTGCAATAGGCTTGTATCCACTTTGGCTGCCAAAACTTCTTCGTGGAGGGGTGCGATGTCCGCTTCAAGTAAATCGACCTTGGTTTGATACTCCGTATGTAGGGACTGATGGGCATCTTGTAGTTGTTGAGGGAGATGCTTTGAGAGGTGTATAAGGTAATTCCCAATTTGGGCTAATTGAGCCAAGGAGTCAGGGACGCTGGAGGTAGAGATGGGCCAAGAGGGATTAGCCGAAACGGTGGCGAAAGAAGAAGGGTGTAGCTCAGTGATGAGTAGCACCTCCTTTAATGTCAATCCAGGAAGACGTGAGGATGGTATGAAGACCTCGAGCAAGTGAAGGCACAAGTGCGTGAGTGAGAAGCACACTAGCATGCACACACATACACACACATGCGCACACACAGTAAGACAAAGAGTGAGAAGCAATGGAGTTCTTTAGATTTCTTTCAAAAAGCTCTTACAAGTTTAGATCAATTACAAGCTAACCTCAAAAATGAGCTCTCTAGCTCTATTTATAGTTTTTGACTAGGTTTTGGCCTTGTCCAGACCTAGTGTCCGGCCTAGTTAAAAATTAGGTTCTCTATCCTATTTGGAGGTTCAAACGGAGTCTAAAAAATGTGAAAACTCATAGGTAGGTACTTCTAAGGCTCCTCAAGCTCAAGGACTCCTTGGCTTGCACAAAATGGAGCTACAAAAATATGAAATGGTATTTACAATGGTTTAGTGATGAAAATCACTATTTTTGTAGGGATTTCTTCTAACATTTTGACATACATTTCTTGGAGCTCCCTACTTGCTCCTTCTTCTTGTGTGGCCAACTCTTTGATGCCTGAAAAATTTAAATGGCCTACTTGCCAGATCTTCTTTGACTACTGTGCCTGCTTGCACTGTCTCTTCGCTCCGACTCCCTTCGTAGGCTTCCTTGTCTTGTGACTCCTTCAGTTCCTTGACTACTGCCAACACCCCCCCTCTCTCGCGTCTGTCGTCTCTGACAGACCCTTGTCTAGCTGTGCGTTGGACATAATATTGAACAACATCAGCATCGAGGTGGTGTTCTTCTAATCGTAGCCCCCGTGCTAGATCTGTTAACAATGCATCCCAATTCACTGGTCCTGGTACGTCCAGATGTGGCACCCGCAGTTGTTCTGAATGGATGGTTCTCTCCACAGCAAATAAGTGCAGGAGATGTGAGGGTCTGGGTACAAATATTTCTTAGTGATATTCCCAGAATCCTGTTACGAACATCTCCTCGAATGTCTGTTTAAAGCAAGCTGGGAGGTACTTTATTCTGGCGTGCCAAGCATATATTACCTCTATTGATGGGGTGGTGCTCATGTCATATACCAGATCTTGGTTTCCTGTAAGAAAGTCGACTCCTGAGAAGTGGGGATCTTTAATATTCTTGAATGTCCTGAATGTGATTAGCATTAGTTCAAAGATTTTCATGCACATTTGGGCCATCACATTGGGGGTATTCCGTAGTCGAACGCTCCAGTGACGGATGGTAGAAATCATATAATTCACAATGGGAGGTCCTTGAGGAGGTGCTAGATAAACATAGTTTAACCACTTTGCGCAACCTTTGATGTTCTTGACAGCAATTGTAAACTCTGGCCAGGTGCGCCTGCGGAAGACTGGAACATAAGAAGGATTGTATTTAATAAAAAGTGGCATGTTAGTCCAAGTACGAACCATCTCTGGGTAGGTCTCAAGAAGACGGATCCTCCAGGTGGGTTGATGAATGGATCCTTTCTTAGCACTTTCTGGGATATCATTGGGCCCAAATTGTGTGGCGAAAGTTGGAGGTTTGCCACATCTGCATTGAATCTGCGTTGTAATATGCAAGGAGTACACAATATGGCACATATTGATCGTCGTTGGTGCCGATCCATCTATGATGAGACATGCTGCGGAAATATTCTGACTTTATGATGGTGTCTTCTAATTTGGCCATTGATTGGATTTGAATTGCCACTCGATCTTCATGGGTTGTTGTTGTTTTCTCTAGTGTCTGGAGCCATTCAGGTACTTCAACTTCTAAGGTGTCCATTCCTTCTGAGGTCTGTGCACCACCTGCATTGGCATAGGAACATATGGTTCCTCATACGTTTCGTCCACCTCAATGGGTACTAATTCCTCAGGCTCTGGTTCTACAACTGGAGAGGGCTGCCTTTCATATTCTAGTAACTTCTTCTGCAGTTCCGCCACCTGCTCTGTCAATGCCTTCACTTTTGCTGAAGTCGAGGTCGTTTTTATGACTTTGGGTTGTGCCTCCTGTTCCCTGAGCTGGATACGTAGTTCATCCCATTCCCTTTTCAAATCATCATGTGCTTCTAATAAATCAGCATAACTTTCCAAGATGGTTTTCATGGTTTCTGAGGGAACTACTTTGAATTGTTCTGGGTCGATTTCATGGGGGGAGCCTTCCATGGTAGCTTCCAGGTTTTCTTCGTTTTGTTTTTGTAGACGTTTGTTTTCTTCCAGGGCCGTAGCCATGTGTTTTCGGAGTAGAGTTAAATTTCGCCGGACTCTCAGGTTATCTGTTTGGTAAACCTCCAGTAAGGCTTCGAGTTGTTTGACACCTGACTCTTTTGATGGTTGGGGTGTCTCCAGGAGGGTTTGATGAGCTTGCTCGAGAGTGGTGTAACGTTGATTGAGGTCTGCATTTTCTTCTTCTATACTTGTGAGCCGTCTTTGTAGTTGTTGATGATTCGTCGTCAGCTGATGATGATGGTCTTCGAGAGCCTGGTACTCACTTTGAAGTTGATACACGCATTGATGTAATGCTATGAATATACTATTTACATTAAACGATGCAGGGAAAGATGAAGATGCAGGGGGGATGGGGAACGGGATGGGAGTTGTGAATGCTATGGAGTCAAGTGGTGAGGTAGGTGGAGGGGGTATGGGAGATTGAGGTTGTGTGGGGGGTGGGAGTGGTGCTGTGGCTGGTGATGTCTCCATTGTGCCGAATGTGTGTGTGACTGTAAAGATGGGAACAGTGGGTGGGGTGGATGTGATATTTGTGAAGAGTGTCATGAAGGTGGGCATGGTAGCTCCTCCAAATCCGGGAGAGAGAGGAATTCCCATGACGACTGTGGTAATGGCAGAAATAGGTGTGGTAGTGCTAGGTGGTGAGGTGACATGTGTAGTGAGAGGTGAGGTGGGTGGTGAGAGTGGTTCCTCCTGATGTTCTTCTGTTTGTGTGTTGCCTCCTGGTTCTGATACATTGATGTGTATTTGTTTGCCAGATCGCATGGGACGGGTAGGCACCCTCTTCTCAAATCGATGAATATAAGTCAAGGCTGCATGAACAGCCTCATCTAAGCCCACTGTGTCAGCATACAGGTTCATTGATTCGATGAACATGTCATCCACACCTTCCTCAGCTAACATTTGACTCATGATCATCTTTCCTGTTTCGAGCGATAGTTTGTGTTGCTCTTGGACCCGCTTCATGGTTTCGTATAGCCTTTTTATTTGGGCTGAGTATGCCGGGGCACTGACTAGTTCTGAAAGTTCTTCATATTCTAGATCATACTCTTCGTGTGCCTCTTGTTCTTCTGTCTCTTCCTCATCGTCTTCTACTTCTACTACTCCCGGTTGGGTCGGGGCTGAAGTGGTAGTCGTGGGTTGTTGTCCTTGGGTCTGCTCTGCTTCTGTCTCCAGGTTAGATTCATTGATCAATCGGGCGATTTCTTCATCTGTTAGGTCAGCAAGGGTGTAGCCTTGAGGGAACTCCAAGTCTGAAGGAATAGGAGGAAACACCAGGTTGGGTCCTTCTGCACTTGGTCTGGGTAGGCGAATGGTGAATGGTCGGACATGCCTCGTTTGTGGAGGAGTCACCTCGGGTGTGGTAGTGGCTCCCCTTGGTTGAGCGCATGGTAATTGAACTCCCCCTCTCATCTTCTTCGATGGAGGGCCCGCCGTTGATAGTCGTCTTTGGAACTCTTGGGCCCTAGACCATACTAGTGCTCTTTGAATGGGCACGTCATACGCTAAGCACCTGTAAATTATTCTTGTGAGAGCACAGCAACCATGAAGTACATTTTTTTTGTTTCTTATTCCACCGTTGATGGGCTAGGTGTATTTGATCGATGATCTAGTGCGGTATGTTGATGGTGAGGTTCTCTGTCTCCGCCAAGTACAAGCTGAACCATATCTTTTTTGGTGGCATAGTGAATCGTTCTTGGGCGGGAAAAGCAAAATGTTGCATGATAGTTCGTAAGTGTAGAGCAATGGTAGGTGTCATTGCTACCATGTCCTTCAATTTGTTGAGATCCTTATGCTTCATCCTGCCTGGAACCATTAGTTCTTTCTCAGTGGGAATATGCATTCCTTGCATGTTCAATGCTGCTCGTACCAAATTGAGGGTCAGTTTGAATCTCTTGAGTTCGTGGCCTGGCAATAGTGAGGGTAGCACAAAAGTACTATCGCCTCCCTTGGCCCTGCTAGGAGTGATGGTACTGATAAAGTAGGAGCAGCGAAGAAAATCTGGCTTAGGCAAATGTGCTCTGAAGTAGCTATCCAATCCCGCTTTGGTCCAAACCGATCGCATTACTTCTGCATTCTGATAGTTTTCAAATTCGCGAGTGAAAAAATGATAACGTCCCCATTTGCCATTGAATTCAATTTCTGCTTCCCAGAAATAGGTGCCATCACCCAATGGCCCTGCGACATCACTAAACCAATGAGCATGTTTCCCCACTTGAGAAGTGTGTCCCTGAGGAGGGTCCTGAATAGGGAGAACATGCACCGCTTGAAGTTCTTGAGGCCTTTCAATGAGTGGTGGTTCCAGGAGGAGGGTTTCTATGTCCACAATCTGTGCGCTAGACCCTGCCTGGGAACTGGTGCCTCCTGCTTCTGCCATTGTTATTGCTTGCTTGCTAGTTCTGTGAGAATATAGATTGTGCGTTAATATTGTAATTGTCCAGATAGAACACTTTTTTTGTCCCCGTTACAACATTATCATGAGGTGAGTAATGGGTTAGTGGGTCAGTGAGTGCTTGATGACTATGTGTGTAGTTAATGAATGGATAGTCCTGGGAGCTAGATGGAAAGATGCAGTATATGAGTGATGTAGTTAGCCAGTGGAGATGAATTTACAAAAAGGGGTTGGGGGGTTTATTACAAGTCTTAGGTTGCCAAACACAATGGATGGCTTTCGGTTTTGGTTTTGTGGGGACTCGAGAGGGTTTTATGAGTAATTCTGCTTGGGGATGATGCGTTTTTGGGACCCATTTACAAGTGAGTCTGTGCGTGCTTCTGGGCGACTGTGTGTTCGTGCGTATTAAACAAGAGTGGGTAACGGCTCCTTGAGTGAGTGAACCCTGTCATGTATGATGTGATTTGTGCGTGACTAGTTGAGCCCGCAAGCAGGCCTTAGGCACCCAAATTCGTCTTGATTGTGGGCCAACCTTCATCGACTTCTTGGGTACCCAGATAGTTTTCACTTTCTCAAAAGAAGTTTTGGAAGCCTTCTTATTAGTATCATGTTGCTGATTACTAATAGGAAGTTGAGATGATTGTTGTTGCTTGACAGTCATAGGCCGCTCTCCTTTTCGCACCCACAATTGTTTCAGTGGCTGAGTCATTCTGCTTCGCACGTTCTTTTGGCCTCCCGCATAGGTAGTCTTCAGTGATTGATCTACCTTTGGTTGCTGCCTCCCTCTGGCCTTTGAAAAAGAAGGGAGTTCCGTCGAGGCCTTGACTTCTTTATTGAGATCTCCATTCCTCTGCATCACATAGCTTTGGACAAGAACAGCATGGTCAACTTCATGTGTACCCCTGGAAGGACCAGGAGCCTGTGTCTTTTCTAGTTCCTTGAGTGCTCCATTATCTAACTCAACTGTAATTCAACCCTGATTCACCCATACCTGAAGAAGTCCACTTCTTAGGTTTAAGTTGACTGCATGGTCATAGATCCAGTCTCGACCCAAGACTAGAGGCTCAGTGAGATCCTCATCTTGACACACTAGTACCTTAACTGTCATTGGAACATCTTGAATGGAGAGGGGAAGTTCCACCTCGCCCATGCAAGGGGTTTCCACACCTCCCAATCCTATGAGATATGCTTCTATAGGATTGACTTTTAATTTCAATTCTCGACAGTAAGAAAGTCTCACAGCACTAGTGGCTGCACCTGAGTCAATCAATGCTCGCAGAGTTTTTGCACTAACTCCTTGTCCTATCTCTAAGGTCACAAAAGGACGTCGATCTATTATTCTTTGGGAACTTATTCCTGAGACTTCACACATTGCCACATGATATCCTGGATCCTCATAGGCACCTGTCCTAGGTGTTGGAGTTTATTGACCTCCAAAGTATAGCAGGAAGTAGGTGGAACCCCCTAGGAACAAGTTGACCTTCTCACAAACTTCATCATAGAAAACTAGTCATGCTTGCAGAGCTTACTACTCTCTACTCACTCAAAAGTTTTTAAAACTGTTTTAACCACATATACTAGAGACCAAGAGCTTTCCAATGAGCCAAAGAACACTCAATTTGGATAAATACTCAATGAGCTATGACCTCTGCAATATGCAACTTTAATGGAGACCTTGAAACAGAGATGAACCTGAGGACATACATCACTTTCAGAGACTACTGCTCTTAACTCACAATTCCAATGAATCTGAAAATTTCCAGAATACAAATAGACTTGGCGAGCTTTCTAACAAGCCAAAGAACACATGATTTGAATACATACACAAGGAGATATGACCTCTGCAAGTTGGATGTTTAATGGAGACCTTCAGCAAGGATAAAAAACAGAGAACACACACTACTTGCAGAGAGTGTTGCTCTCAGCTCACAAATCTAATGATTATGAAAATTGGTACTATGAAAGTAGACAAGAAGCGCTTTCAAATGAGCTATCAAACATGTAATTTGGATATATAATGAGGGAGATACAAGCTCTGCAAGCTCTGCATACAAAAACTAGAGTAGCATAGAGATACTCTCTTGGACATCCCACAAGATCACGACTTTTCTCCTCTTTTTATAGCATGGGAAACTAATCTAAAACCTTCCTAATACATCTAAATTCATGGTAGACACTTGGATGGAGGTATTACATGACTCAAGTGCTCAAATAAGCAAAGTATTGATGGACTTTGAGAACTAGCCACATCGACCTTCCACTAGGACACCACTGAAGCTCCCTTGTGACTCACTAATTTGACTCACCATGTTCTAGAACTCACGTGGTATTTTTGCTAAATTTTATGAATAATATGAGCCTTCTTGAAGTATTTGAAGACTTCCCAAAGGTATTTACATAATTTGAAACTTGTACCCTACATAAAACAAATGTTCGCAACATTCTCCCCCTCAAGTTTCAAAGGGTATTTCCTTCATGCCAAGAATATAGTTGAATCTTTGAAGCTTTGGTCCATCCAAGGATTTGGTGAAGATATCTGCAACTTGATCCTTTGTTCCAACAAAAGAAACCTGCACTTCATTGTTCATGGCCTTCTCTCGAACATAATGATAGTGAACCTCTATATGCTTTGTTCTAGCATGAAAAATAGGATTTGAGGTCATATGAATGCTGCTCAAGTTATCCCCATATATCAGTGGTACATCAACCTGCACATTCAAGTCATGAAACAACTTTTTAAACCACATAACCTCAGTAGTAGCCAATGCTAAACCTCTATACTCAGCCTCTGTAGAAGATAAAGCAACTGTAGGCTGTTTCTTTGAACTCCATGTTAATGTCTTGTTTCCTGCTATTACCACATATCCACTTGTGGATCTT
The DNA here is from genome assembly GCA_020310875.1 of Ceratopteris richardii. NCBI lineage: Eukaryota > Viridiplantae > Streptophyta > Polypodiopsida > Polypodiales > Pteridaceae > Ceratopteris > Ceratopteris richardii. The sequence goes on along the minus strand of CM035425.1, from coordinate 113,516,446 downwards.
CTGTCATCTTTGCTTCCAGCCCAATCTGCATCACTAAAGACTTTAAGAGTTAGATCAACATCATGACTATAAAATAATCCTTCGTTCATGGTACCTTTCAAATACCTAAGCACTCTTTTCGCTGCATGCATATGAGGTACTCTAGGTTCATGCATAAACTGTGACAATACTCCCACTGCATAACATATATCAGGTCTAGTTTTTGTTGCATAAATCAAAGATCCTACCATGGATCTATATACATTCATATCATGCAACTCATCACCTTCCTTTGCACTCAGCTTTACATTACATTCCATTGGAGTAGAAACAAATTTACATTCCTGCATACCAAACCTTTTCAGCATATCACATATATACTTTCTTTGTATCAACCACATACCTTCATCGCTATACACAATTTCAATCCCAAGAAAGTATCTGAGCAAACCAAGATCTGAAATTTTAAATTCCTTTCCCAAATTACCTTTTATCTCATCAATTGCTTTTGCATTATTCCCTGTAATCAACAAGTCATCCACATAAATGCATACATAGACACACATGCCATCTACATGTTTTACATAAAGTGAAGGATCAGCATGACTCGCTGTGTATCCTTGCAGCATAAGATACTTTACCAACCTTGCATTCCATGCCCTTGGTGCCTGCTTAAGACCATACAATGCCTTCTTTAACCTGCATACATGATTAGGATATTTTGCATCCACATAACCATCTGGTTGTGACATATACACTTCTTCATTTAACTCACCATTAAGAAAGGCATTCTTTATATCGAGTTGATATATATTCCACCTTTTACTTGCAGCTAAAGCCAACAAAGTTCTCACCGTTGCCATATTTGCTACTGGACTAAATGTTTCCTCATAGTCCACACCTTGAGTTTGATTATATCCTTTTGCTACAAGTCTAGCCTTATATCTAGACACACTACCATCACTATTTCTTTTAATCTTAAAAACCCACTTGCAACCAATTACCTTTTGCTTTGGTGTACTTGGAACTAAATTCCAAGTCTTGTTATCCTGAAGTGCTTCCATTTCTTCTCTCATTGCTTTCTCCCACTTTTCATCTCCTTTGGCCTCATCATAACATGTGGGTTCATTTTCCTGCTCAACTTTTGTCATAAAATCATAATGAGTATTCATGAAAGATTCATAAGTATACCTTTGAGGTTGCTTACTTACTCTTGAAGTTCTTCTTACCTCCAATGTAGATGCTCTTCCTTTCTTATTAGGAACCTTTGATGATTCTCCATACTCACATACATCACTAATTTCCTCTCCTTCATCATTAACTTCAACAAGTTTGAGTTTACCTTTACTTTTAACACTTGGAGGTGACTCTTGCCTTAATCTTCCATTGAAAGGTGATCCTCTTTCTTCATCTAGACCACTCCTTTCATCATTTAAACTTCCTGATGGCTGAACTATGCATTCATCTCCTTCAACCACACCTTCTTCATTTTCATCCATGTCCTGCAAACAATTCTTATCTGCATACCATGAAAGTGATTCATCAAAGTTTACATCTCTTGACACAACAACCTTATTGGTATGAGGATTATAGCATCTATATCCTCTTTGAGTATCTGCATAACCAATAAATATACATTTTTCTGATTTTGCATCAAGTTTAGATCTCACCTCACTAGGTACATGTACATAACATACACAACCAAATACTTTCAAATGACTTACACTTGGTTTCCTTCCATGCCATACCTCATATGGTGTCAAATGATGAACTCCAGCAGTCGGAACTCTATTCATAATGTAAACACTTGTGCTAACAGCTTCAGCCCAAAAATAATTAGGCAAACACATATCATTAAGCATACTTCTAGATGCTTCTGCTATGATTCTGTTTCTTCTTTCTGCGACTCCATTTTGTTGTGGAGTATACCTGCATGTAACTTCTCTTTTGATACCTTCATCATACAAAAAATCAGTAAAAACTTGAGAGAAATACTCTCCCCCTCCATCAGACCTTAGCTTCTTAATATACCTTCCTGTTTGCTTTTCGACATATGATTTGAACTTCTTGAAACAATCAAAGACCTCACTCTTATGTTTAATGAAATACACAAATGTCATTCTACTATGATCATCAATGAATGATACATAGTACTTATTACCAATCAAGGATGCCTCTTTAGTAGGTCCCCACACATCTGTGTGTATGAGATCTAGCAAACCATCACTTACATAACTTGAATGCTTGAAAGGTTGTCTACTCTGCTTACCCATTTGACATGCTTCACAAAGATGCACCATATGTTGCTTAGTAAGATCAGGTAATCCTTCAACAATCCTCTTCTTTGATAGCTCCTTTAACCTGTGTACATTCATGTGTCCAATCCTTTTGTGCCATAGATCAAGCTCTGCTATTCGATGCATACCATAAGAGAAATAGTATGTATGATTTGGGTTTACCTTGAATGTAAACAATCTACCTTGTTTTTGACCTCTAGCAATTAACCTCCTTTGCTTTGGATCCTCAATGAAGCAACCTGCATGATTAAATCTCACTTGTAGACCTTTTTCTACCATTTGACCAACCGACATCAAATTCTTAGTGATCGTTGGCACATAAAGTACATCCTTCAAGCAATTTTTCTTGCTCTTATCCTGCATAACAACATCTCCAACCTGCATAATCTTATGTGTTGTATCATCTCCTGTTTCAACATGACCTTTACATGACGGATTATGCATATTAGAAAACCATGAAGCATCATGAGACATGTGATTAGAACAACCACTATCTACATACCATACATCACTATTGGAATTCATCTTAGTTTCTACATTCATCATAAGAAGAGAATCATAATCATCACTTTTACCTTCAACTGCATAATTTCCTTGTTGTTTACCTCTTCTTGAATAGCAATTGTTCTTATTATCTTCACTCCTTTGTCTTTGGTTGTAGTTGTAGTAGCCTCTCGTACCTCTAGCGCTTGATCTTCCTCTTCCTCTTGTGTTGAAGAAGCCACTTGAAGTCCTTTGATCATCGATCCTTCTTCCTCGACCTCTATTTGAACCTCTTCCACCTCTGTTTCCACCTCTTGATGATCCTACATAAAGAGCTTGTCCTTGAGATCCTTTTTGATTTGAAGTAGAACCATTTAGATTCATCTCCTCCGTGACCATGAGGGCAATAAGTTGATCAAAATCTGGTAATTCTCCTCTGACATAAACTGAAGTAATGAAGGGTTTCCATCTCTCATCATCTTTGAGTCCGTTGAGAGTATGTGCAACCAAGTCGTCGTCCTCCACATGAGCTTGAATTGATCCTAGTTGATCTGCAACCTCTTTAACTTTCAATATGTAATCATTGACGGATGTCCTTGTATCTTTCTTTATGTTATTCAACTCATTTTTGAGTTGAATCTTCCTTGCTCTTGTACCTGTAGCATACAACCTTTCCAATGCAAGCCAAACATCTCTACTTGTGTCTAGATCTTGTATGTGTCCTACCATTGAATCTTGAATATTTTGTGATAAAATGAATATAACCCTTTTGTCTCTCTCATTCCAAAGTCTAAACTCCCTCAATTGTTGCTGATTTGGGTCCTCTGGTAATGTGGGTTTGATATCTGTGCCGTCAATCAAACCATACAAGCCTCTACCTTGCAAGTATGCTGTGATTCTAAACTTCCATGCCTGATAATTGGTCTTATCAAGCTTCTCTATTTGTGCATGTTGGTCTCCCATAATACAAATGCTAAGCTTCCTCCTTTAAGCCTCCTTTCCAATGTGTGTGATGAGAAGAAATATAATATTTACCTTGTAAATGAGGTATGTGCACCTTTCTTTGCTTGGATGTTGCTTCAGATGCCTCCTTGCAATCTTCTTCTACCTTTGTGTAGTGTTGATGATGAACTGCTTCTTTGATAGCTTCAAATTCTTCGTCAAGGTATGATAACCTTCTCCAAGTCTCCAAGTACTTGCTCTGATACCAATGTTGGAGTTTATTGACCTCCAAAGTATAGCAGGAAGTAGGTGGAACCCCCTAGGAACAAGTTGACCTTCTCACAAACTTCATCATAGAAAACCAGTCATGCTTGCAGAGCTTACTACTCTCTACTCACTCAAAAGTTTTTAAAACTGTTTTAACCACATATACTAGAGACCAAGAGCTTTCCAATGAGCCAAAGAACACTCAATTTGGATAAATACTCAATGAGCTATGACCTCTGCAATATGCAGCTTTAATGGAGACCTTGAAACAGAGATGAACCTGAGGACATACATCACTTGCAGAGACTACTGCTCTTAACTCACAACTCCAATGAATCTGAAAATTTCCAGAATACAAATAGACTTGGAGAGCTTTCTAACAAGCCAAAGAACACATGATTTGAATACATACACAAGGAGATATGACCTCTGCAAGTTGGATGTTTAATGGAGACCTTCAGCAGGGATAAAAAACAGAGAACACACACTACTTGCAGAGAGTGTTGCTCTCAGCTCACAAATCCAATGATTATGAAAATTGGTACTATAAAAGTAGACACAAAGAGCTTTCAAATGAGCTATCAAACATGTAATTTGGATATATAATCAGGGAGATACAAGCTCTGCAAGCTCTGCATACAAAAACTAGAGTAGCATAGAGATACTCTCTTGGACATCCCACAAGATCACGACTTTTCTCCTCTTTTTATAGCATGGGAAACTAATCTAAAACCTTCCTAATACATCTAAATTCGTGGTAGACACTTGGATGGAGGTATTACATGACTCAAGTGCTCAAATAAGCAAAGTATTGATGGACTTTGAGAACTAGCCACATCGACCTTCCACTAGGACACCACTGAAGCTCCCTTGTGACTCACTAATTTGACTCACCATGTTCTAGAACTCACGTGGTATTTTTGCTAAATTTTATGAATAATATGAGCCTTCTTGAAGTATTTGAAGACTTCCCAAAGGTATTTACATAATTTGAAACTTGTACCCTACATAAAACAAATGTTCGCAACATTCTCCCCCTCAAGTTTCAAAGGGTATTTCCTTCATGCCAAGAATATAGTTGAATCTTTGAAGCTTTGGTCCATCCAAGGATTTGGTGAAGATATCTGCAACTTGATCCTTTGTTCCAACAAAAGAAACCTGCACTTCATTGTTCATGGCCTTCTCTCGAACATAATGATAGTGAACCTCTATATGCTTTGTTCTAGCATGAAAAATAGGATTTGAGGTCATATGAATGCTGCTCAAGTTATCCCCATATATCAGTGGTACATCAACCTGCACATTCAAGTCATGAAACAACTTTTTAAACCACATAACCTCAGCAGTAGCCAATGCTAAACCTCTATACTCAGCCTCTATAGAAGATAAAGCAACTGTAGGCTGTTTCTTTGAACTCCATGTTAATGTCTTGTTTCCTGCTATTACCACATATCCACTTGTGGATCTTCTGTCATCTTTGCTTCCAGCCCAATCTGCATCACTAAAGACTTTAAGAGTTAGATCAACATCATGACTATAAAATAATACTTCGTTCATGGTACCTTTCAAATACCTAAGCACTCTTTTCGCTGCATGCATATGAGGTACTCTAGGTTCATGCATAAACTGTGACAATACTCCCACTGCATAACATATATCAGGTCTAGTTTTTGTTGCATAAATCAAAGATTCTACCATGGATCTATATACATTCATATCATGCAACTGATCACCTTCCTTTGCACTCAGCTTTACATTACATTCCATTGGAGTAGAAACAAATTTACATTCCTGCATACCAAACCTTTTCAGCATATCACATATATACTTTCTTTGTATCAACCACATACCTTCATCGCTATACACAATTTCAATCCCAAGAAAGTATCTGAGCAAACCAAGATCTGAAATTTTAAATTCCTTTCCCAAATTACCTTTTATCTCATCAATTGCTTTTGCATTATTCCCTGTAATCAACAAGTCATCCACATAAATGCATACATAGACACACATGCCATCTACATGTTTTACATAAAGTGAAGGATCAGCATGACTCGCTGTGTATCCTTGCAGCATAAGATACTTTACCAACCTTGCATTCCATGCCCTTGGTGCCTTCTTAAGACCATACAATGCCTTCTTTAACCTGCATACATGATTAGGATATTTTGCATCCACATAACCATCTGGTTGTGACATATACACTTCTTCATTTAACTCACCATTAAGAAAGGCATTCTTTATATCGAGTTGATATATATTCCACCTTTTACTTGCAGCTAAAGCCAACAAAGTTCTCACCGTTGCCATATTTGCTACTGGACTAAATGTTTCCTCATAGTCCACACCTTGAGTTTGATTATATCCTTTTGCTACAAGTCTAGCCTTATATCTAGACACACTACCATCACTATTTCTTTTAATCTTAAAAACCCACTTGCAACCAATTACCTTTTGCTTTGGTGTACTTGGAACTAAATTCCAAGTCTTGTTATCCTGAAGTGCTTCCATTTCTTCTCTCATTGCTTTCTCCCACTTTTCATCTCCTTTGGCCTCATCATAACATGTGGGTTCATTTTCCTGCTCAACTTTTGTCATAAAAGCATAATGAGTATTCATGAAAGATTCATAAGTATACCTTTGAGGTTGCTTACTTACTCTTGAAGTTCTTCTTACCTCCAATGTAGATGCTCTTCCTTTCTTATTAGGAACCTTTGATGATTCTCCATACTCACATACATCACTAATTTCCTCTCCTTCATCATTAACTTCAACAAGTTTGAGTTTACCTTTACTTTTAACACTTGGAGGTGACTCTTGCCTTAATCTTCCATTGAAAGGTGATCCTCTTTCTTCATCTAGACCACTCCTTTCATCATTTAAACTTCCTGATGGCTGAACTATGCATTCATCTCCTTCAACCACACCTTCTTCATTTTCATCCATGTCCTGCAAACAATTCTTATCTGCATACCATGAAAGTGATTCATCAAAGTTTACATCTCTTGACACAACAACCTTATTGGTATGAGGATTATAGCATCTATATCCTCTTTGAGTATCTGCATAACCAATAAATATACATTTTTCTGATTTTGCATCAAGTTTAGATCTCACCTCACTAGGTACATGTACATAACATACACAACCAAATACTTTCAAATGACTTACACTTGGTTTCCTTCCATGCCATACCTCATATGGTGTCAAATGATGAACTCCAGCAGTCGGAACTCTATTCATAATGTAAACACTTATGCTAACAGCTTCAGCCCAAAAATAATTAGGCAAACACATATCATTAAGCATACTTCTAGATGCTTCTGCTATGATTCTGTTTCTTCTTTCTGCGACTCCATTTTGTTGTGGAGTATACCTGCATGTAACTTCTCTTTTGATACCTTCATCATACAAAAAGTTAGTAAAAACTTGAGAGAAATACTCTCCCCCTCCATCAGACCTTAGCTTCTTAATATACCTTCCTGTTTGCTTTTCGACATATGATTTGAACTTCTTGAAACAATCAAAGACCTCACTCTTATGTTTAATGAAATACACAAATGTCATTCTACTATGATCATCAATGAATGATACATAGTACTTATTACCAATCAAGGATGCCTCTTTATTAGGTCCCCACACATCTGTGTGTATGAGATCTAGCAAACCATCACTTACATAACTTGAATGCTTGAAAGGTTGTCTACTCTGCTTACCCATTTGGCATGCTTCACAAAGATGCACCATATGTTGCTTAGTAAGATCAGGTAATCCTTCAACAATCCTCTTCTTTGATAGCTCCTTTAACCTGTGTACATTCATGTGTCCAATCCTTTTGTGCCATAGATCAAGCTCTGCTATTCGATGCATACCATAAGAGAAATAGTTTGTATGATTTGGGTTTACCTTGAATGTAAACAATCTACCTTGTTTTTGACCTCTAGCAATTAACCTCCTTTGCTTTGGATCCTCAATGAAGCAACCTGCATGATTAAATCTCACTTGTAGACCTTTTTCTACCACTTGACCAACCGACATCAAATTCTTAGTGATCGTTGGCACATAATGTACATCCTTCAAGCAATTTTTCTTGCTCTTATCCTGCATAACAACATCTCCAACCTGCATAATCTTATGTGTTGTATCATCTCCTGTTTCAACATGACCTTTACATGACGGATTCTGCATATTAGAAAACCATGAAGCATCATGAGACATGTGATTAGAACAACCACTATCTACATACCATACATCACTATTGGAATTCATCTTAGTTTCTACATTCATCATAAGAAGAGAATCATAATCATCACTTTTACCTTCAACTGCATAATTTCCTTGTTGTTTACCTCTTCTTGAATAGCCTCCTCTTCGATTACCACCTTGATTATTTTCATTTTGATAACAATCTTTGGCATAGTGTCCATACCTTCCACATATATAGCAATTGTTCTTATTATCTTCACTCCTTTGTCTTTGGTTGTAGTTGTAGTAGCCTCTCGTACCTCTAGCGCTTGATCTTCCTCTTCCTCTTGTGTTGAAGAAGCCACTTGAAGTCCTTTGATCATCGATCCTTCTTCCTCGACCTCTATTTGAACCTCTTCCACCTCTGTTTCCACCTCTTGATGATCCTACATAAAGAGCTTGTCCTTGAGATCCTTTTTGATTTGAAGTAGAACCATTTAGATTCATCTCCTTCGTGACCATGAGGGCAATAAGTTGATCAAAATCTGGTAATTCTCCTCTGACATAAACTGAAGTAATGAAGGGTTTCCATCTCTCATCATCTTTGAGTCCGTTGAGAGTATATGCAACCAAGTCGTCGTCCTCCACATGAGCTTGAATTGATCCTAGTTGATCTGCAATCTCTTTAACTTTCAATATGTAATCATTGACCGATGTCCTTGTATCTTTCTTTATGTTATTCAACTCATTTTTGAGTTGAATCTTCCTTGCTCTTGTACCTGTAGCATACAACCTTTCCAATGCAAGCCAAACATCTCTACTTGTGTCTAGATCTTGTATGTGTCCTACCATTGAATCTTGAATATTTTGTGATAAAATGAATATAACCCTTTTGTCTCTCTCATTCCAAAGTCTAAACTCCCTCAATTGTTGCTGATTTGGGTCCTCTGGTAATGTGGGTTTGATATCTGTGCCGTCAATCAAACCATACAAGCCTCTACCTTGCAAGTATGCTGTGATTCTAAACTTCCATGCCTGATAATTGGTCTTATCAAGCTTCTCTATTTGTGCATGTTGGTCTCCCATAATACAAATGCTAAGCTTCCTCCTTTAAGCCTCCTTTCCAATGTGTGTGATGAGAAGAAATATAATATTTACCTTGTAAATGAGGTATGTGCACCTTTCTTTGCTTGGATGTTGCTTCAGATGCCTCCTTGCAATCTTCTTCTACCTTTGTGTAGTGTTGATGATGAACTGCTTCTTTGATAGCTTCAAATTCTTCGTCAAGGTATGATAACCTTCTCCAAGTCTCCAAGTACTTGCTCTGATACCAATGTTGGAGTTTATTGAGCTCCAAAGTATAGCAAGAAGTAGGTGGAACCCCCTAGGAACAAGTTGACCTTCTCACAAAATTCATCATAGAAAACCAGTCATGCTTGCAGAGCTTACTACTCTCTACTCACTCAAAAGTTTTTAAACCTGTTTTAACCACATATACTAGAGACCAAGAGCTTTCCAATGAGCCAAAGAACACTCAATTTCGATAAATACTCAATGAGCTATGACCTCTGCAATATGCAGCTTTAATGGAGACCTTGAAACAGAGATGAACCTGAGGACATACATCACTTGCAGAGACTACTGCTCTTAACTCACAACTCCAATGAATCTGAAAATTTCCAGAATACAAATAGACTTGGAGAGCTTTCTAACAAGCCAAAGAACACATGATTTGAATACATACACAAGGAGATATGACCTCTGCAAGTTGGATGTTTAATGGAGACCTTCAGCAAGGATAAAAAACAGAGAACACACACTACTTGCAGAGAGTGTTGCTCTCAGCTCACAAATCCAATGATTATGAAAATTGGTACTATGAAAGTAGGCAAGCAGAGCTTTCAAAGGAGCTATCAAACATGTAATTTGGATATATAATCAGGGAGATACAAGCTCTGCAAGCTCTGCATACAAAAACTAGAGTAGCATAGAGATACTCTCTTGGACATCCCACAAGATCACGACTTTTCTCCTCTTTTTATAGCATGGGAAACTAATCTAAAACCTTCCTAATACATCTAGATTCGTGGTAGACACTTGGATGGAGGTATTACATGACTCAAGTGCTCAAATAAGCAAAGTATTGATGGACTTTGAGAACTAGCCACATCGACCTTCCACTAGGACACCACTGAAGCTCCCTTGTGACTCACTAATTTGACTCACCATGTTCTAGAACTCACGTGGTATTTTTGCTAAATTTTATGAATAATATGAGCCTTCTTGAAGTATTTGAAGACTTCCCAAAGGTATTTACATAATTTGAAACTTGTACCCTACATAAAACAAATGTTCGCAACATTCTCCCCCTCAAGTTTCAAAGGGTATTTCCTTCATGCCAAGAATATAGTTGAATCTTTGAAGCTTTGGTCCATCCAAGGATTTGGTGAAGATATCTGCAACTTGATCCTTTGTTCCAACAAAAGAAACCTGCACTTCATTGTTCATGGCCTTCTCTCGAACATAATGATAGTGAACCTCTATATGCTTTGTTCTAGCATGAAAAATAGGATTTGAGGTCATATGAATGCTGCTCAAGTTATCCCCATATATCAGTGGTACATCAACCTGCACATTCAAGTCATGAAACAACTTTTTAAACCACATAACCTCAGTAGTAGCCAATGCTAAACCTCTATACTCAGCCTCTGTAGAAGATAAAGCAACTGTAGGCTGTTTCTTTGAACTCCATGTTAATGTCTTGTTTCCTGCTATTACCACATATCCACTTGTGGATCTTCTGTCATCTTTGCTTCCAGCCCAATCTGCATCACTAAAGACTTTAAGAGTTAGATCAACATCATGACTATAAAATAATCCTTCGTTCATGGTACCTTTCAAATACCTAAGCACTCTTTTCGCTGCATGCATATGAGGTACTCTAGGTTCATGCATAAACTGTGACAATACTCCCACTGCATAACATATATCAGGTCTAGTTTTTGTTGCATAAATCAAAGATCCTACCATGGATCTATATACATTCATATCATGCAACTCATCACCTTCCTTTGCACTCAGCTTTACATTACATTCCATTGGAGTAGAAACAAATTTACATTCCTGCATACCAAACCTTTTCAGCATATCACATATATACTTTCTTTGTATCAACCACATACCTTCATCGCTATACACAATTTCAATCCCAAGAAAGTATCTGAGCAAACCAAGATCTGAAATTTTAAATTCCTTTCCCAAATTACCTTTTATCTCATCAATTGCTTTTGCATTATTCCCTGTAATCAACAAGTCATCCACATAAATGCATACATAGACACACATGCCATCTACATGTTTTACATAAAGTGAAGGATCAGCATGACTCGCTGTGTATCCTTGGAGCATAAGATACTTTACCAACCTTGCATTCCATGCCCTTGGTGCCTGCTTAAGACCATACAATGCCTTCTTTAACCTGCATACATGATTATGATATTTTGCATCCACATAACCATCTGGTTGTGACATATACACTTCTTCATTTAACTCACCATTAAGAAAGGCATTCTTTATATCGAGTTGATATATATTCCACCTTTTACTTGCAGCTAAAGCCAACAAAGTTCTCACCGTTGCCATATTTGCTACTGGACTAAATGTTTCCTCATAGTCCACACCTTGAGTTTGATTATATCCTTTTGCTACAAGTCTAGCCTTATATCTAGACACACTACCATCACTATTTCTTTTAATCTTAAAAACCCACTTGCAACCAATTACCTTTTGCTTTGGTGTACTTGGAACTAAATTCCAAGTCTTGTTATCCTGAAGTGCTTCCATTTCTTCTCTCATTGCTTTCTCCCACTTTTCATCTCCTTTGGCCTCATCATAACATGTGGGTTCATTTTCCTGCTCAACTTTTGTCATAAAAGCATAATGAGTATTCATGAAAGATTCATAAGTATACCTTTGAGGTTGCTTACTTACTCTTGAAGTTCTTCTTACCTCCAATGTAGATGCTCTTCCTTTCTTATTAGGAACCTTTGATGATTCTCCATACTCACATACATCACTAATTTCCTCTCCTTCATCATTAACTTCAACAAGTTTGAGTTTACCTTTACTTTTAACACTTGGAGGTGACTCTTGCCTTAATCTTCCATTGAAAGGTGATCCTCTTTCTTCATCTAGACCACTCCTTTCATCATTTAAACTTCCTGATGGCTGAACTATGCATTCATCTCCTTCAACCACACCTTCTTCATTTTCATCCATGTCCTGCAAACAATTCTTATATGCATACCATGAAAGTGATTCATCAAAGTTTACATCTCTTGACACAACAACCTTATTGGTATGAGGATTATAGCATCTATATCCTCTTTGAGTATCTGCATAACCAATAAATATACATTTTTCTGATTTTGCATCAAGTTTAGATCTCACCTCACTAGGTACATGTACATAACATACACAACCAAATACTTTCAAATGACTTACACTTGGTTTCCTTCCATGCCATACCTCATATGGTGTCAAATGATGAACTCCAGCAGTCGGAACTCTATTCATAATGTAAACACTTGTGCTAACAGCTTCAGCCCAAAAATAATTAGGCAAACACATATCATTAAGCATACTTCTAGATGCTTCTGCTATGATTCTGTTTCTTCTTTCTGCGACTCCATTTTGTTGTGGAGTATACCTGCATGTAACTTCTCTTTTGATACCTTCATCATACAAAAAATCAGTAAAAACTTGAGAGAAATACTCTCCCCCTCCATCAGACCTTAGCTTCTTAATATACCTTCCTGTTTGCTTTTCGACATATGATTTGAACTTCTTGAAACAATCAAAGACCTCACTCTTATGTTTAATGAAATACACAAATGTCATTCTACTATGATCATCAATGAATGATACATAGTACTTATTACCAATCAAGGATGCCTCTTTAGTAGGTCCCCACACATCTGTGTGTATGAGATCTAGCAAACCATCACTTACATAACTTGAATGCTTGAAAGGTTGTCTACTCTGCTTACCCATTTGACATGCTTCACAAAGATGCACCATATGTTGCTTAGTAAGATCAGGTAATCCTTCAACAATCCTCTTCTTTGATAGCTCCTTTAACCTGTGTACATTCATGTGTCCAATCCTTTTGTGCCATAGATCAAGCTCTGCTATTCGATGCATACCATAAGAGAAATAGTATGTATGATTTGGGTTTACCTTGAATGTAAACAATCTACCTTGTTTTTGACCTCTAGCAATTAACCTCCTTTGCTTTGGATCCTCAATGAAGCAACCTGCATGATTAAATCTCACTTGTAGACCTTTTTCTACCATTTGACCAACCGACATCAAATTCTTAGTGATCGTTGGCACATAAAGTACATCCTTCAAGCAATTTTTCTTGCTCTTATCCTGCATAACAACATCTCCAACCTGCATAATCTTATGTGTTGTATCATCTCCTGTTTCAACATGACCTTTACATGACGGATTATGCATATTAGAAAACCATGAAGCATCATGAGACATGTGATTAGAACAACCACTATCTACATACCATACATCACTATTGGAATTCATCTTAGTTTCTACATTCATCATAAGAAGAGAATCATAATCATCACTTTTACCTTCAACTGCATAATTTCCTTGTTGTTTACCTCTTCTTGAATAGCCTCCTCTTCGATTACCACCTTGATTATTTTCATTTTGATAACAATCTTTGGCATAGTGTCCATACCTTCCACATATATAGCAATTGTTCTTATTATCTTCACTCCTTTGTCTTTGGTTGTAGTTGTAGTAGCCTCTCGTACCTCTAGCGCTTGATCTTCCTCTTCCTCTTGTGTTGAAGAAGCCACTTGAAGTCCTTTGATCATCGATCCTTCTTCCTCGACCTCTATTTGAACCTCTTCCACCTCTGTTTCCACCTCTTGATGATCCTACATAAAGAGCTTGTCCTTGAGATCCTTTTTGATTTGAAGTAGAGCCATTTAGATTCATCTCCTCCGTGACCATGAGGGCAATAAGTTGATCAAAATCTGGTAATTCTCCTCTGACATAAACTGAAGTAATGAAGGGTTTCCATCTCTCATCATCTTTGAGTCCGTTGAGAGTATGTGCAACCAAGTCGTCGTCCTCCACATGAGCTTGAATTGATCCTAGTTGATCTGCAATCTCTTTAACTTTCAATATGTAATCATTGACCGATGTCCTTGTATCTTTCTTTATGTTATTCAACTCATTTTTGAGTTGAATCTTCCTTGCTCTTGTACCTGTAGCATACAACCTTTCCAATGCAAGCCAAACATCTCTACTTGTGTCTAGATCTTGTATGTGTCCTACCATTGAATCTTGAATATTTTGTGATAAAATGAATATAACCCTTTTGTCTCTCTCATTCCAAAGTCTAAACTCCCTCAATTGTTGCTGATTTGGGTCCTCTGGTAATGTGGGTTTGATATCTGTGCCGTCAATAAAACCATACAAGCCTCTACCTTGCAAGTATGCTGTGATTCTAAACTTCCATGCCTGATAATTGGTCTTATCAAGCTTCTCTATTTGTGCATGTTGGTCTCCCATAATACAAATGCTAAGCTTCCTCCTTTAAGCCTCCTTTCCAATGTGTGTGATGAGAAGAAATATAATATTTACCTTGTAAATGAGGTATGTGCACCTTTCTTTGCTTGGATGTTGCTTCAGATGCCTCCTTGCAATCTTCTTCTACCTTTGTGTAGTGTTGATGATGAACTGCTTCTTTGATAGCTTCAAATTCTTCGTCAAGGTATGATAACCTTCTCCAAGTCTCCAAGTACTTGCTCTGATACCAATGTTGGAGTTTATTGACCTCCAAAGTATAGCAGGAAGTAGGTGGAACCCCCTAGGAACAAGTTGACCTTCTCACAAACTTCATCATAGAAAACCAGTCATGCTTGCAGAGCTTACTACTCTCTACTCACTCAAAAGTTTTTAAACCTGTTTTAACCACATATACTAGAGACCAAGAGCTTTCCAATGAGCCAAAGAACACTCAATTTGGATAAATACTCAATGAGCTATGACCTCTGCAATATGCAGCTTTAATGGAGACCTTGAAACAGAGATGAACCTGAGGACATACATCACTTGCAGAGACTACTGCTCTTAACTCACAACTCCAATGAATCTGAAAATTTCTAGAATACAAATAGACTTGGAGATCTTTCTAACAAGCCAAAGAACACATGAGTTGAATACATACACAAGGAGATATGACCTCTGCAAGTTGGATGTTTACTGGAGACCTTCAGCAGGGATAAAAAACAGAGAACACACACTACTTGCAGAGAGTGTTGCTCTCAGCTCACAAGTCCAATGATTATGAAAATTGGTACTGTGAAAGTAGACAAGGAGAGCTTTCAAATGAGCTATCAAACATGTAATTTGGATATATAATGAGGGAGATACAAGCTCTGCAAGCTCTGCATACAAAAACTAGAGTAGCATAGAGATACTCTCTTGGACATCCCACAAGATCACGACTTTTCTCCTCTTTTTATAGCATGGGAAACTAATCTAAAACCTTCCTAATACATCTAAATTCGTGGTAGACACTTGGATGGAGGTATTACATGACTCAAGTGCTCAAATAAGCAAAGTATTGATGGACTTTGAGAACTAGCCACATCGACCTTCCACTAGAACACCACTGAAGCTCCCTTGTGACTCACTAATTTGACTCACCATGTTCTAGAACTCACGTGGTATTTTTGCTAAATTTTATGAATAATATGAGCCTTCTTGAAGTATTTGAAGACTTCACAAAGGTATTTACATAATTTGAAACTTGTACCCTACATAAAACAAATGTTCGCAACACTAGGTTGATCCCTACCCTGCCGTCTCAACTTCATCCTTCTGATGCGTTCTAAAGCTTCTGCTTGAGCTTCTTCTCGAACTCGTTTTTCTTCTTCCTTGCGTTTCTTAGCAGTGTTGAGTCGACTGAGCATTTCTTCTGTGAGGGGTTCCTGATACAGCTTGACTCTGCACCCACTGATGTAGCTAGGGAGAATGTCGCCTTCTAAAGTGGCTAGTTGTACTGCTCCACTTGGCAAAATCTTGTTTATGATCATGGGTCCATAACCACGTTTTTCTAGCTTTCTCGCATGTTGTTTTAGAGTATATACCAACACTAAGTCTCCGGCCTTTAATCCTTAATCCTTAAGATGGGCATCAAAGTACACCTTATGTCGTTTCTTAGCTGCATATATTTCGGCTATAGCTCTTAGTCTAGTCTCACCTAATCGCTCAAGGTCAAAAATTCTCGAAGAGAGTTCATGACCCGTCCACTCATGCTCGTGTGCTACTCTCAATGTGGGAATGAAGAAGTCCAACGGTAGCACTTCATTTTGGCCAAATACCATCTGAAAGGGTGTGGCTTGGAGTACCGTTTTGTAGGCGACTCGGTATGCCCAAACAACATGGTGTAGCTGTTTGTCCCAATCAGAGCGTTTATTATTTACCAATTTGGTAAGCACATTGCATAGAATCTTGTTGGTGTTTTCGGCCTGGCCATTAGCTTGTGGGTGATAGGGGGCAGACTTCTTATGTACTACCAAGAACTCTTGGAGCAGATTTTCAATCACTTCATTCGGGAAGTGAGTGCCTCTATCACTTACTAGCTCTATAGGTAGCCCGTATCTTGTGAACACATTCTCAAATAGGAACTTAGCAGTTATCTGAGCATCATTCTTCGTTGTGGCTTTTACCTCAACCCATTTGGTTAGATGATCTGTGGCCACAATGATGTATTCAGCATGTGAACCCTTGGCTGGGGGATTAATAGGACCTACAAAGTCTATTCCCCACTTAGAGAATGCGCATCCACCCATCATAGGTTTTAATGGCATCTCATCTTTGCGTATAGGATAATGAGTTCTCTGACAAACATCACACCGTTTCACATAGGTATGTGCATCCATGTGAAGGGTCAGCCACCAGAAGCCCGCAAATAGTATTGCCTTGATCACCCGATCTGGTCCAAAGTGTCCTCCTGCTACACCTTGGTGAGTATTTTCCAAGATCTTGAGATATTCACTCTCATGGACACACAGTCTCAGGTAACCATCTTTACCACGCTTATATAGATTATCACCAATGAGTGAGTAATCTAGGGCTTCTTGTTCTAGACTTCTTTGCCTCGTCATAGTCATGTCTGGAGGGAATGTTTTCGTCTTCAGGAAGGATACTAGGGGTTCACTCCAATCCGGCACTATGGACACTTGATAAAGAGTGGCATGTTCCACAGGTGGTTTAGTGCAGCAGATTGGGCATTCTTTGCATAACTTTTGGACATCAGCTTCCATAGTCAGCCAATGCACTCCGAGTCTCCTTAGTGTCTGTAGCGTTCGTTGCTTTGAGTAGTGTTGCTCTAATGCACCTACATGTGCTAATTGCAACCATTTAGCGTACTCATCCTCTTCCACACAACACGCCAAGATCCCTTGATCCGTGTGCTTGTACATACTTCCTGCCATGATGTGATACTTTTGGGCTTTTACTACCTCTCTATCCTGTGTGTTTATTACTGGATGGTTAGGCCCGTATGTCAATACTGGCACTAATGGCTTAGCCCACTGCGGCACCACTTCCAAATTAAACAAGTAAGCATCAGGAAGATCATCTGACACTCCTTGTGGGGCCTCTCCAGATGTGAGCCTAGAAAGATGGTCAGCTCTCAAATGAGTCCTACCTTTCCTTACCACTACCTCAAAGTCATATTCCATTAGTAAGAGAAACCATCTTACTAATCTTCCTGTATTGCATGGCTTGTTCACAAGATATAGCAGTGCCTGATGGTCAGTAAAAAATTTAAACTTATTTGCGAGCAAGTAATGTCTAAACTTTTTAACCGCATAGACCATGCCTAGTCCTTCTCTCTCAGTATTGGTATAATTTCGTTCCGCTGCATTCATCTGGTATATGTGTCTGTCTAATGTTGGAATGAGCACAGAGGTCATCAACATAGGCTTCCAAATTCTTCCTCAAGAACTCTTTAAACACGTGGCACATCAGTCTCTGAAAGGTTGCAGGAGCATTGGTGAGCCCAAATGGCATTACCCGAAAGGCAAATATACCCCACTCTGTGGCAAAAGCTGTGTTATGCTGATCTTCAGGAGCTATGGCTACTTGATTGTAGCCCGAAAATCCATCAAGGAAGTTGTACACTTCCTTGCCTGCTACTCTTTCCAAGAGATGTTCTGTGATAGGAAGCGGATAGTTATCTCGAATTGTGGCTGCATTGACCTTCTTCAAGTTAATGCATACACGCAGCTTGCCATTCTTCTTGGGCACCACTACAATGGGGGATACCCATTCAGTGTGCTCAATTTCATAGATAAATCCAGCTTCTACCAAACGATCTATCTCTTCTTTGATCTTGGCCGCATAATTATCATTATATGTGTATGGCTTTTGCTTAGAGGGTTTTGCATCTGAGGTCATGGGAATTGTGTGTGAGCATATGTGAGGGTCAACACCCTTCAAATCCTTGTAGCTCCAAGCGAATACATCTCTCTATTCTCTTAACAAGGCTATCAATTCGTGCTCTTCGTCTTCCGTCAGGTCGTGGCCTATGTATGTGCATCTCTCTTCTCCTTCTTCCACGGCTACTACTATTTTCTTGGTGGTTTCTTTGTTATCATAGGCCTCCCCCGATTGCGCCTCTCGTTTAGGCATTCTGATCATGACTCTCCTGTCATCTATCTCATACTTCTTAAAATTTTCCGGGACCTCAAACAAAGATTCTTCCTCTTCTGGTGTGACTTCTCTCTTCTTTCTTTTCTTTCCTTCCTCCTTCGGGGTTACATGTGTGGCTAGCCTTACATCATTTGTAAGCTCTCCATGCCTCTGGGGTTGAAATTCTACTTCATAGAAGTATTCTTCATCTGATGCAAAGGGTGGGTCCATAATGATTGACTCTAGATCGGAGTCACTTGCATCCTCAAATGCATCAGGGCTAGGTTCACACTCTTCTAACACTGCCTCTCCCATGATTGGCTCTATGGAGAAGACTGAAATGTCATAGCCATCCTCATCACAGTGAGGTGTCCATTGTCCTTCATTGATGGCTACATCCATTGTTGCTAGGATTTCTGCCCAGCCGTGGGGTTCAAATTCTTTGTCATGAAAGATTATAGGTGCATAGGTTGGGTCTTGAATTTATCTATGTGTTTCTTTTGCACCTATGTCTCTGGCTTTTTCTCTCTTCTCCTCTTCTACTGCCACTTTACACATCCATAAGTGAGTGTCTTCATGCATCCATGGGGATCCTGATCCTATGGAGTGCACTGACTCTGTATCATCTTTAGCTCTATGGATGGGATTCCATTGGATAGGAGGACATCTCTATGAGAGTAATCTTTGAGATTGACTTTGGTCGTAACACCTAAGTGTTGCAAATACAAGGAATTGGTTCCCCAATCCTGGACCACTTGCAACTGTCGCATAAATGGTCTTCCCAAAATCATCTCGTATGCATGATTCTTGCTAAAATCACAGATAGCAAACATGTGCTCAAACTCTACACCACATGTAGTGAGAGTTATTCCTTCAAGTAGTCCTAAAGGCCTCTCTATGTGGCCATCAGCCATTTGCAATTTCATCCTCGTGGGCCTGAGTGCTGGCTTGCCCCACCGCTTCCATAGGGAAGTGGTAGCAATAACAACTCCTGCACCTGAGTCCAGAATTGCCTTGGTGGTGTAACCCTGATGGGTAATGGGAAGATAGGTGTTTCCTTCTTCACCTTCACTCATATCTCCTATCTTGTCTAGAGGAATTTCTGGCACTGTCCTCTGAGAACCTACCTGGGAACGAGGTTTTGCTATCTCTGGTACTTGTTTGGCTACATGTTTCCATAACTCTGGCCTAACTTTGAGTAGCTCTTCTAAAGTGAGGTTGCACTGCACTTTAGTGTTTTTCACTACCTCTGTGTTCCTAGGTATGACTGAGTCTTCGTTTCTTACCATGACTGTGGGTGCTCTCATACAGGTCGACTTGGCTTCCCATGGGCCTGTGAAGTGGGGTAATTCATGTAAAGAATTAGACTCAAAGTCTAATCTCGCTTGAGAATGGGTGCTCTCCTGCTCTCCATAAATGGATGGAATATCTTGTGGGAATCGATCCTGCGTGTCATCCACAAGTTCAATGGGAGGAGGGACTTCACTTTCTTTAGCCCATTTGTCTTCTTGTATCTCTCGTAGGAATTCTAGAGTGAACCTATTCATAGAAGAGAAAGTGTCTGGTCTAGTGGAATTGGGCACATAAGCTTCCTGTGGGGGATGGCTTATGTTTTTGTTTGCCTCATCTCTCTCTTGATTTTTTTCTTCCTTGGAAGATCTTGCAATTATACTTTCTAACTTCTCTAGGAGTCCATCCAAGTGCAATTGTGTCTTAGCTGATCTTGAGTAGTTGAAAAGGCGACTGGCTTCAAACATGGTCTGAGCCAATGCGACCATTTTCGCACATAGCTTGGTTCTCTCTATCTCTAGGTCAGCTCTAGGGTAGCACTTGTCATGATCCGTCACATTTGGCCCTTCTTGGGTTCTAGCCTGATATGCCTTTAGCATCATGTCTATGTCTTCAGGAGTGGGGTCAGCTAACACTGATCCTACTCTAGGGGTTGGTGGGATGTTCTGAGGTAGGGGGGCAGATGGTGGGTTAGATGGTGATGGGAATGAGGGTGGTGGTGGTAGGTGAGAGTTTGTTTGAGAGGTGAGCTCAACAATTTTGGCTTTTGTTTCTCTTATGCTTTCTTCTAAGTCACTCATCTTTTTAGACCATTGTCTTTTCATTCTTTCTCGACTATCCCTCCAGACTCTCGACCATTTCTTGGCTATGCTCTCAATTTCACTAACCTCTTCACTCTTCTCTTGACCTATTCCTGGGTTCTGTTGCAAAGCCTGGGCTCTAGTGACTGCCTGTACTGGTGCAGTGGACGTCACACTTCCTGTAGAGTCTACTACTAACCCAATAACGTTAATTGGAGTTATTTTTGGCATATTATTGGGATTCTTAGGGCAATCTCGTAAGAGATGCTCCTTTCCACAATCTTGGCAAAAGCCTTGAATTGTCACTGACTGGGGTTGTGTAGGTGGAGGTAAGGGGCAATCACGAATGAGGTGATCTCCCTGACATCTGTAGCATGGTCCTCTAGGGAATGGGGGTCTTACCTGCCTAGGCTGGGGCCTAGAGTTAGGGTTTGTGTACATTACATTTGTGTACTCTGGCTCCCAACTAGGTTCGCCTGGTTCTTCACTGTAGTAGGACTCACCATGTTCAGGAGATTGCATGTAGTAAGCATGTGGACTATCAATATGTGTGGAGTCAAAGCTATGGTCACTAGGATCACTTTCTGATAGCAGTGGTGTTACTGGCACTATAGCTCTATTCAAATTTTCCTCACCTGCTACATACTTTACAGGAATCACATTAGCTGGGGTTGGAGGTTGTTGAGCTAACACAGGCTGCGGCCTTTGTTGGTTTTGGTAGGGTTGTTGATAGGGTTGCTGCGGTCTACCATATTGTTGTGGGGGGTACTGGTTCTGGTATCTTCCCTATTGTGGATAGGGCTGAGGGTAGGTTTGTCTAACTGCTTGTTTATTGTATGGGAAATCTTGTGCTGCGTGATTTGTGTATCTTCGTTCTATGGTGCAATATTGGCTGCTAGGATTCACTTGGGGTTGAGCCATGATGGGACATGCGTTTGCCATATGGTCACCACCGCAAGTATAGCACCTCTTTACTGGGGCAAATCTAGGAATTTGTTTACTAGAGACACCTAGTTTTTGAGCTACTTTCTCCGCAAGTTCCTCAATTGATGTGGATTCTGAAGAAGAGAGGATAGAGGCACTATCTGAATCTTTGTAGATTTTGGAAAGCTCTAACTCCTCCCCTAGGTTATCCTCAATGTCAATGCACATGCGTACACACTCTTCTATGGTCCTAGGGTCCTTCAAGTACACATAGGAGCGCAACTTTGTACTTAGCAATCCATCCAAAAATAAAGCCACTTGTTTGGTAGGTGTGGGTAACTCAGGAACAGGGCATCTCTCAAGATACTGCCTAAATCTTCTTCCTGCAAGTCTCACAGTCTCTTGAGGGGTCTGCTTGAAGCTGTAGATCAATGAGGAAGTATTATGCCTTATGCCACTCTTAGAGAATTCGGTGATGAAAGCCTCTAAGAGTTGGTCTATGCTCTTCAACTGTCTCTCGTTCAATGGTTGAAACCACGTAAGGGCTGTGTTCCTAAGTGTTAGACCAAAGGCATTATATTGCGTGAATAGGTCCTCAACTTGTTCAGCTCTCAAGACTTGCTTAAACTCGGCCACATGATCATATGGGTCTCTTGTTGTTGGAGACCTCTTAATCTCCAAAGGTTTGATTTATACTGATTTAAGAACACTTCTATATCAGTTACAAACCAAACTTTACACAAATATTGTTCTTCTTTACCAAAACTTTCATCAACACTTCTCTGAGTGAAGAAGTGTCTACTTCAGAAAGTCTGCTTCAGAAATCAACTTCATTACCTGCACATAACTTCAAATTTCTTCAAATAAATGATGCACAAGTATTCGCAATACCTTTGCGCAATCATACCAATCATTAGTTCTCAAAACTAATCATCAAAAGTTTAATTTGATCCTTAAGATCAAAGATATGTCATAACTATCTTCCAGAAGTAGCGCCTTCGACATGGTCAACTTCTTAAGTTGATTTCTCACAGTACAAGTCCCGTTTTGCTAAATGCTTCTAGCCATAGCTTCCTTATCTCCTAACTTAGATTTTAAGTGCTCACTCATAAAAAACTTTACAGTATACACTGAGATCTAAGCAAAACACTGAAACGGAAAAGTGCGCTACTCTCAGACTTCAGTTTTCACATTCTACATACAAATGTTCCTATTGATCATTCTCGCAGTAGGAGAGGAATTAGATTATGAAACTCTGAACATAGCTTCATTAGCTTCTCAATTAGATGTGTACAAAAGGAATCTTGATCTACATGATCAGACTGAGAGCACTCAGAGAAAAACCCGTCGCTATTTTCTGGGAAAAAACTCTCTACACATCTCTAAGACATTTGTCATCTACAAATGACTCTCACTCTCATTTCTTATCATCATTAACTTATATATACATGATTTTAGACTTATCCCGCGTCTATGACATTACTCCTTATCATCCTAAGGATTTAGCTCTACTCAGATTACAAGATTTTCCACTTATATGTACATATGTATATAAGCTATCATTCTGAAATCTCCTTCACTTTCTCAAGTGTCTTCTTCTATTTCATTCTGACCATAAACTTTCTTCAAATCTTTGTAATCACCAATTTGTGATTGATTTGTTCCAACACTTGTGCCATCGAAGTGTTTCTTCATGGACTTAACTAACTGAGTCGGTCTCAAAATCCTGGCGTGTTCCTTAGGCCTTGGCAGAGGGAAATCATCAGCATTCCTCTGATTCCTTGGGGCTCTAAACCCTTCAGGTTCCACTCTATTTGTTTCCGTTCTCGTTTTGTCTCTTCCCACTGGGTTGGCAAAGCTTACCTCCAGCCTATCTCTATGTCTGTCTTTTTGGATTCCATGAGCTTGGGATGTTCCAGCTCCTGGGTGACGAAAGGACACATTCGATCTTAGTTGGGGGAAAATGAATTCACCTTTCCAAGTGTAAGCATGCCTATCATTTTTTGTAACCCCAAAGATCCTCTCTGAAGAGTGATCTAAGTAGGTCACTCTACATGGAATATCAGGATCTTTGAACTCATATATCATGATTGTTCCTACCTCACTCGGCTGACTAGGTCTATATCTCCAAAAGGCTTCATCAGTCTCTCGGTTCAGGAGTAGATCTATGCTCTTATTGTCTTGGGGAATCCACTCTGGTGTGATAATCCTAGTGAGAACAGATTTGCCTCGAGGGGTTCTAGGTTCTACACCTATGTTTCCTTGCTCTAGGTCACTTAAGTCCGTTTCTGGGACCACATTCCCAAATTCATCTGTCCTATCTGGATGACTGGTGACTACATATATTGTCCCTTCCTTGTCTAAGTATTCTCCATTTTCAAACTTGACAGTTGGATGTTCTAGTCCAATGGATTGGTCAGGGTTTTTAATCTGTACTACAGATCTTCATAGGCCGTCCTCATAGATGCTAGCACCTAATCGGTTGGTCCTGAGGTATTCCAGTTGCATCTTGTAAGGGCCTTCTACCCTATGTAAATATGGCACTCTGGAGCTTCCTGTAGGTCTCTCCATACCGTGGGACATCTCAGACTCGCTCGTCTCAGAGCTAGGGTAATACGAATGATGGCTCAATTGCTGGGCCCAAGACCTAGCAGTATGATTGACACTAGCCTCTGAAGATCTAAGACTTTGTTTATCTCTCCCTAGGTGTCGTCTTGATCTAAGGTTCATAAGCCTGATTGAATAGTCCCAATTTTCCCAAGTACACTTTGCGTTACTGAGCTCTTTGGTATCAGTCACTTGTTCTTTTTTAATTGCTCTTAGGGTGTCACTTCTTGTCCAATTAATCTTCGTCGCAAGGAACACTTAAGTTTTTATCGTACTTTGAGTGCGGTCGCTCAATTTAATTTCTTTTCCTTAAGTTGTTCCGCAATTGTAATCTCCTAGCACTTGCACTTGAGTGATTAGAGTTCTTGGACTTGGTTGTTCTTAACGTGCTCCTAATTAATCAAAACCTCTATCCGTACTTAGCCTATGCTAGGGATTGACAGAGGGTGTTGAGAAGTTCCAACCTTAAGTTTCTTCCCTTGGTTGCCCTTGTATGCCCAGGAAGCGTGTTCCCAAGCTCGCACTTACTCTTGCTTCGAGTACCCTTCGATGCTCTCAAAGAACCTGAAAAAGTCCACAATTAGCTCAAGAATAGAATTCAGTTGACAGACAGATCACTTTCATGCATGTAATTCACATACCCAATTGCCTTTTGCCTTTATGGGAAACAATCCCAAGGGACCCTCAATTTCTTCCTACCCCGGGATATGGTCAACTTCAAATTATCCTATCTAATAATCCTGACCCAATCAATCCCAAGGGAAACTTGGTTTTCCTACCCCGAGATATAGTCTCTTCAAATTACCCTATCTAATAATCTTTCCGACAAAACAAAAATCACTGCAATTGGATTTCGTATGAGAAAGTTATGTCCGTTCAGGGTTTTGGGGCTAAAACAGGATTTAGAACAGGTAAACAGGCAAACAGGACTTCTCAAAATACTTTGTGTAATGGCCTCACAATGCAATGATGAACCCTAGTATTTGTCCAACAATTTGTCAAAAATAGAACACTCTTTTTTGCCCTAAAATATTAGCCAAATTTGCCCGTCTATCGCGTTCGCAAGCTCTGTCAGTCGCGATTGATAGGTCAATCGCGATCGACGTGTTGGTCGCGATCGACAGGTCCGTCGTGGCTGTCAGTCACGATTAACAGGTCCGTCGTGGCTGTCAATCGTGATTGATGGGTCAATCGCGATTGACATGTGGCCCAGATTTTCAGTCGGTCGTGGTCAAAGGGTTGTTGACTCTGTCAGTCACGATTGATGGGTCGATCGCGATTGACAGGTCCTTCGCGAGGGTCTGTCCGTCGTGGTCAATCAATCATTGACTGTGTCGGTCGCGATTGACAAAGCCGTCGGGGTTGTCAGTCGCGATTGACTGGTCGATCGCGATTGATGGCACGATCGCGATTGACACATGTCACGCGTAGGGTCTGTCCGTCGTGGGCAGCCGGTCGTTGACTCTGTCGGTCGCGATTGACGTGTCGGTCACGATTGACAGAGCCGTTAGCAGGTGTCCGTCGTGGTTTGTCGATCGCGATTGACAGAGCGATCATGATTGATAGAAATCTGAGGAATTTTAAAATTTCAAGCACACATTTGGGAAGCTCTAGGCATGTAGATCATGATTATGTACTTTGTTTAGCAAAATGACCATTTTTTCTGTCGATCGCGATTGACAGAGGTCAACGCCTCGGGACCTGCACAGTCAAATTTTTTACCTGCTGGAGCTGATGCAAGTGCTGGGGATGCTGATTCCTGCAGAAAATCTCAAAAAACACAAAAAATCATGAGCACACAAACGCTCTCTCGCTCTCTCTCACAAGTGAAATGAGGGGAATGGTATGGGTGGGGTGATATGACCAAAAACTAAAATTTTTCGCGATGATGGAGATGGATGTGGGAGATGGTGAGGATGATGATGGTGATGAGAAAAACAAAAGAAAATAGGAAAAAGGTGAAGAAAATACCTACAACTCCAATGCGACAACTCTATGTCTTACCATCACACGCTCATCCTCAAAGCTCGATCCCCGGCAACGGCGCCAAAATTTGGTGTAGCTCAGTAATGAGTAGCACCTCCTTTAATGTCAATCCGGGAAGACGTGATGATGGTATGAAGACCTCGAGCAAGTGAAGGCACAAGTGCGTGAGTGAGAAGCACACTAGCATGCACACACATACACACACACGCGCACACACAATAAGACAAAGAGTGAGAAGCAATGGAGTTCTTTAGATTTCTTTCAAAAAGCTCTTACAAGTTTAGATCAATTACAAGCTAACCTAAAAAATGAGCTCTCTAGCTCGATTTATAGTTTTTGACTAGGTTTTGGCCTTGTCCAGACCTAGTGTCTGGCCTAGTTAAAAATTAGGTTCTCTATCCTATTTGGAGGTTCAAACGGAGTCTAAAAAATGTGAAAACTGATAGGTAGGTACTTCTAAGGCTCCTCAAGCTCAAGGACTCCTTGGCTTGCACAAAATGGAGCTACAAAAATATGAAATGGTATTTACAATGGTTTTTAGTGATGAAAATCACTATTTTTGTAGGGATTTCTTCTAACATTTTGACATACATTTCCTGGAGCTCCCTACTTGCTCCTTCTTCTTGTGTGCCCAAATCTTTCATGCCTGAAAAATTTAAATGGCCTACTTGCCAGTTCTTCTTTGACTACTGTGCTTGCTTGTGTTGTCTCTTCGCTTCGCATCCCTTCGTAGGCTTCCTTGTCTTGTGACTCCTTCGGTTCCTTGACTACTGCCAACAAAGGGGGAGAGTAATCGGGGGAACAAGGGATGGGTTGGGAATGGCAAAGGGCTACCGAATGTCACGGTGAAGGAGGAGGGCTATGTGGCAAAGGCACTTTGTACGGAGACAGAGGAGGAGGTGGATTTTTGGGTGAAGAGGGCAGGGCAAGGGTTGTTATTGTAATAGGCTTTACATTCGATTGCACCATCACTTCCTTGGTTTGCACTTTCTTTGTGATTTGCACAACCTTCGTGACGGTGTCCGGGGCTTGTTCCTGAAAGTGAGCTTGTTGCTGAATGACCGTATCACCGGGATAACATCTTGCATTATCGTATCTAGAGCGGCTTGATCCTTAGGGGATGGTGGAGCAAAGAGGATCGGTGCAGAGGAAGGAGTATCCTACAATTGGACAGTTGAAGAAGGCTGCACTTGACTTTGGGAGGGGCTCAGTTTGCGACACTTCCCCCTAAAAAACTGCAGGAGGTCGTTGTTGTCTTCAACCTCCATCACCTGTGCGGATTCTTTGTGAACTAAAAGAGCATCCATTGGAGGAGGCTACACATGTTGAACCACCCGGATGAGGAAAGTCAGCAAATGAGGGAGTCTCGTGTGAGGGATGTCACCCTTCGCAATCTGTTGGGAGATCGCTTGACATTCTCGGTGAATGCACTGGAAGAAGAACAAAGCCCAATCAACCGCTTCATGTGCAATGGCATCGATCATGGAATAAAACGGTCGGGAGATATCATAGGTGCGTTTTTGGAGGTTGAGTGCAGCCACCAAGAACTTTAGGGCTGAGCAATCTGGTTCAGGGTGACATAAAATAACAAATTCATTGGAGGATTGATGCGGGAAGAGCTGCTTCATGGTCGTCATTTGCAAGAGAGGCACGTCTACACTACCCTCATGAGGGAGATGGAATCCCTTGGCGATGTCGTTTAGGGTTACGACAATGCATGGGTTAAGACAGGCGAGCGGCCAACAAGTTTTGGTTGCAGGAGTGTCGGCTATAGCAGAGATGATCTGCGCAAAGCATGGGTGACATTCGATCGAATGCCATGGCAATTCAGCAAATGCTAAAAGCCCACGTAAATTTGGGAGGGAGGCCAGCACAGAAAGTAGCGATATTTGTTAAAGCTTCTATGGTGAGCAAAAGAACATGAATACAGAAGACAACACAGAACACACAAAGCACAAAAGATGCAATGGTGGGAAAGAGGGAGAAGATCGTGATTAAGTAAAAACACCGAATGGAATCATGGGTAGAAAACACAATCATCACCAGTTGTTGAGAATATGCATGCATTATGATGACATGCATGCATTAACAAAATCCCAGACATTTAGTGCGGCAGCTAATCATGGTTATGTAATAAAATGGGAATATTACAGTCAAACGATCAACCGAAACATGTGTAATGGAAAGAGAAGTCAGGCAACAACAGCATAAACCGAGCGGAGAATAAAATACCAATAAATATCAAGATGAGGAAGGCGTTGTATAATATGGACGAAGTTTTGATCCATTTATGGATTTAGGTAGAAGAGTACCAGTTAAAGTGGATAATCAAAACGTAGTAGGGCCGACTTGATCTTCAATACAATAAGGACCAAACCATCGAAGCTTGAACTTGCCCGAGGAACGATTAGACTTAGCATTATAGAATAGAACTAATTGTCCTTTGGTAAAAAGGGGAGTGTAGAGAAACCGATCATGTGTCTTAGATTGTCGCAGTTGCACTTCTTGCAGCATCAAAAAACTTTCCAAGCGTTGTTCATCCAAGGACCGCAACACATCCAACCGGAAAGGAAAGGATTCCTCCGATAATAGCTTATGATCCAGTGCCACCCATAGGCTAGGTACCATCAACTCCATGGGTGCAATGACCTCCAGCCCATATGCCAATTTGAAAGGTGTATTCCCTTTCGCCACTTTGTAAGTAGTATGGTAAGCCCATAGGACAAAAGGAAGGAATTGATCCCAACACTGAGGACATTCCAGAACTAGTTTCTTGAGCATGTTAAGAAGGGTTTTATTGGTACTTTCAGCAAGCCCATTGGCACGAGGATAATACGGTGAGCTAAATTTATGAACAATCTTCAGAGTTCGGGTAAGCGCTTGCATTAAGGAATTAACAAAATGTGTGCCCTGATCTGAAACAATCTCTAAGGGAAGACCGAAACGAGGAAAAAAATCAGTCATCAAAACATTTGACCACCACTGATGCAGTTGCAAACCGTAAAGCCCAAGCTTCAGCCCACCGAGTAGCATAATCCGTACAAGTAAGTATATATCGATAATTAGTAATCATAGCAGGAGGTGTAATGGGACCAATGAGATCAAAGCCCCACTTTTGAAAAGGTTCAAGGGGAGCGATAGGCTGCAGTGGAAAATGATGCCGTTGTAAAGGTTGTCCCAATCATTGGCAAGCATCACACTTTTTGACATAAGCAGCAATATCATGGTGCATAGTGGGCCACCATAAGCCACTGTGGAGAACTTTTTGGAGAACTTTTTAGAAGGCCACCATAAGCCACTGTGGAGAACTTTTCGGAAGGAGTAGAATGAGCCATGTTAATAACCGAGGAAACTTCATGGGGGGGGATACAATGTAAGAGTGCAACAGATGGATCCATGTAATACAACTATCCTACAATGATCCGAAACCGTCGACTATACATCGCCAGTTTACAGCGAGCTGAAGTAGAAGTATTAGTCGGGGAGCTTCCATTCATGAGAAAGTTCATAAGAGTATCATAATATGAAGGTGCTACCGGGAGCTTCTGACAATCATCCTGGACCGAATCATTCATGTAGATAGCAGGGGTAGTGTCCTCAATTCCACCAAGAAGTTCATCGAAATCAAGGCGAGATAAGAAATCAGCCAGCGCTTGTGCTCAGCCCGGATGATGGACAACCTCATAATCAAACTCTTGCAGCAATAGCACCCATCTGGCTAATCGACCACCTAAATGTTGCTGGCGGACAAGATAAACCAAAGCTACATGGTCGACATGAAAGGTAAATGGCGATCCTAGTAAATAATGCCAGCATTTCTTCACCAAATAAACCAAACCCAAACATTTGTGCTAAGTAATGGGATAATTCCGTTAGCAGTAGCTAATGGTCGACTAGCATAATAAACAGGGCAGAACCACTTATCCTGTTGTTGCATGAGCACACTACCGATGGCATGGTCCGAGGCATCCACAAAAACATGGAACGGAAGCTGCGATTTTGGTGCTTGCAGTATAGGAGCCTAGGTTAAAAGGATTTTCAATCGATCAAAGGAAATTTGGCACTCCTCAGTCCACACAAACTACCGGGTATTGCTAGTAATCAATCGATTCAAGGGTATAGCTAAATGTGCAAGCCACCAAAGATGCCATCCATGCCAGCATATTGGGTCAAGGAATTGCATAACTTCTTTTGGAGTCGTAGGGGTAGGAGCCTTCAACATTGCTTGCACTTTATCTAGGTCCACTTGAATGCCTTGTTGTGAAATAATATGACCAAGCAACTTGCCACACGAAATCAAAAAGACAGACTTGTTGGGATTTAAGCACAAACGGAACTCTCGACACTTAGAGAAGCAACACCATAAATGATAGAGGTGTGCCGATGCGTCACGAGATAACAAAAATTCATCTAGATACACCTGCATAAAGGTGGTTAGGTAGGGGGAAAAGTTTTCCTACATACAACGTTGGAAGGTACTAGGAGCATTGCGGAGACCGAACCACATCACCGTACACGCATATACCCCCCAGTTTGTAATAAACACAGTTTTTGGTATGTCCATTTCATCCATGCACACCTGATTATAGCCACTATACCCATCCAAAAAGGAATGCATTTCTCGTCGGGCAACATCATGGAGCATTGTATCCAAAAAGGGAAGTGGGAAGGGATCCGACACAGTTGCCGCATTTAGTTTTCAGTAATCCACACAGATACGCAACTGCTTATTTTTCTTTGGGACAATGACAATAGGTGAAATCCATTCTGCATGCTCGATGGGGACGATGAAACCTACTTTCAGCAAATGATCCAATCCAGCTTTCACTTGAGCAACATAAGTGGGGTTCATGCGATAGCTAGGTTGTTTGATTGGATGCGCATCCGGCTTTAGCATCACATGATGTTGATAAATGCGAGGGTCCAACCCTTTCATATCTCTATAGTCCCATGCAAATACATCTTGAAACTCTATTAAAAACTGTAGTAGATCATTTTGATAAGTTTTCGCAACCTAGCCTTAAGCTTGACCGGTCACTGTGTACCCTCATTTCCTAGATTGCAGGTGATGAGTTGATCTTCCGATACATAAAGCTATCATGGCATGGATATATCCTCAGGTGACTGGAATAAGTGGTGGAAATTCTGGGCATTCAAAGCTTGATCCAGAATTGGGTCCCCTTCTTCGGTAACTGGAACTACCGAACACACGACCGGATTCTAATTATCTGCAACTGCTTGTAAGTCACTATACCTAGGGCAAGCAAATCCTAGTTAGCATTGAGAAAAGCTTGTTCTTAATCATCAGAAAGTCCATACAGCATATGCACAGGCTCGACTACATAAGGTCGACCATGAAGGTCGCAAGGTTTCATCTTGTCCAATGGTACTACATATTTCCGATGATTACTTTTGAAAATAAGTTCATGTGCAGACCAGTCCTGCAATACTTTGGCTTGTTTCAGCCAGGGCCTCCCGAACAACAAGTTATAATCCAGACTTGAGTCAGGTAATTCTAGGACCACAAAAGTGATTTTGAATACTGCTCCTTGAAGAGTAATGGGTGTATCACGTACCAAACCTACTGGATGGACCCTAGATTGATCCGCCATTCGCACAAAAAATTGAACAGGTTCAATCTGAGTCCATCCTAACCAACCGGATGACATGATTACCCAGTGGTTTATTAATGGATTAAACCCTCAACTCAAACAAGTAATGAGTATACGATGTGTCGGTGGTATGACCTTGGATGCAATAATAGCCATGGCATTACAGTTGGAACATAAAGTGGGCGGGTTTGCTGAAGATCTCGACTGGTTGAAGGCGACCAAAGGTACAAGCAAGGAGCCATTGAAACAAGTGTATTGCACAAAATATAAGAACCCGGGATGCACTGCTTCTGCTTATGCACTAAATCAAATGTACTACGCTATTTGTAATACGACGAGTCACTCCATCGAAACATGTCCATATAATGCTAAAGCACAGACCAGGCCAACCGTAAATGCTATCATACAGGAGCAAGGGCAATAGGCTACCTACTATGTACCCCCGCATTTGAGGAATACTTCTTACCAAAGTTATAAAACCTACAGGGGACCGCGAGCAAACAACTTCGACCAGACCCGGTGGCATTCGGGTAAATCGGGTGAAGGCATATCTCTTCCACCACCAAGATGCCATTTCAGTGGTGAGATGGGACATATCCGCAAATATTGCAAAGAGGCATCCGAGTATGATAAAAGACAAAAAGAACGACACCATCCAATGGAAAAAATGGTGTATATTTCAGTAGTAGATACTCAAGCGGCGGTAATTCAAACACGGTCTGGCAAGAAATTTACAACCGGCTACTAAGATTTTTGAGCCTAGTGTTCGAGAACAATAGAGAGTTTTTACCAAAGCGAGTACCTCAACCGGTTTAGGGTTTAGGGTTTAGGGTTTAGGGTTTAGAACTGAGTTTGGTGAAAGTGTCGTCAGAGAGTCCACCGAATTCGGTATCGGGTACGTCAAATTTTTACTCTGTGTGGAATATTCTATCATAGGCATCTATTACAATACCGTTGGGTCAACTATTAGCCTTGGTTTCGGGTGTACGACAATAATTTCTGCAACAAATTAGTCCAAGATCTTTGTGTACACCTGCTACGACAACTATCAATCGAGAAATTGATTCTACAGTGGACCATGTTATTCCTGTAATTACGGTATGGTATAAAAACCACAAAATTACTCGAGTGTTAATTGATGGAGGCTTCGGTGTGAATATTGCGATAGCCACCCTTTGTAAACGGTAAGGATGGTTAGCATGCACTGGTGGCAATTGCCATAGATGAGTACGAAATAAAGTTGCATACTCCTACACATTGTGGTGTGGTTTCTATCTATTGTTTTAGAGATAATCAAAGATCTCTGCCACATTTTTCTTCAACTCAAATCATTGTAAGAAGGCATCCTTGAATGTTGAGGGTTCCTCTTGATTTATGTCTTGTGCTAGATAGATTGAATGTTTAGTAACAAGAGAAGTATCAAAACCATACCTCTCTAGTTTTCTTTTCTCCCTCATGGACCTTCTTAGGCCATGATGTGATGATTATGCCTCTTGTCCAAGCTCTTGCATTTTAGCTTTACCTTTAGACTTCCATATTTTGAGTTTTTCAACCTGAGATGTTTCAACATCTTCTAAGGTATCTTGCTCTTCAATTTTTGTAGGGTTATCCTTGACAAGTTTTGGAAAATCCTCTTCAAGTTCATAAGGTAACTTGATCGTTATGCATGAGTCTTCATACCAAGAACTATTCTCATCAAACACTACATCTCTACTCACCAAGAACCCCTTTGTTTGTTGGATTGTATAATTTGTAGCCTTTTTGGTTGTTGTCAATCCAATGAACACACATCTTTCTGCTTTTCGATCCATCTTTCCTCTAACCTATGAAGAAACATGAGCATAAGCAATACATCCAAAAATCTTACAATGTTCCAAGCTTGGTCTTCTTCCATTCTAAGATTCATATGGTTGCATTCCATCAAGTGACTTTGAAGGTAACCTTTTAATCAAATAGGTGGCTATGCGTACAACCTTAGCCCATAAATAATTAGTTACATGTTTTTCATTTAGCATAGACCTTGCAGCTTTGACAATTCTCCTATTTCTTCTATCTGCCACTCCATTTTGCTTTGGAGTGTACCTTTTAGTAATTTCTCTTTTGATTCCCCTCTCTTGAAGGAAAGAATAAAATTCATGGGAGAAGTATTCTCCCCCATCATCTGACCTTAGCAATTTTAGTGTTGTACCTATTTTGGTTCTCTACAAGGGCTATATGCCTTTTGAAGCAGGAAAAGACTTCATCTTTGTGTTTCGTAAACTACAGTATAGTCCATCTACTACAATCATCAATGAAGGAGACATAATACCTTGATCCTGATGTTGAAGCATCCTTGCTAGGTCCCCATACATTTGTATGAACTAAGTCCAAGAGATATCCATGCATATATCGTTTCTTCATGAATGGTAACCTATGAGACTTTCCAAATTGACATGCACTACAACTATCGATCAAATGTTGCTTTGAAAAATTAGGGAGTCCAAGTACACTTTGGTCCCTACAAATTTTCTTGAATGATCTTTCACCAATATGTGCTAACCTCTTGTGCTATACTTCCAATTTTGTGAGTGTCTGACTACAATAATTAAAAAGAGCAATGTTTCTTGTGTCTTTTAATTCAAATCTGAATAATCTACTTGTCTTTTCACCCTTTGCAATCCTCTTGAATCCTTGACTTGGATCTTCAGCAAATGCTCCTCCTTTTGTGAACCCGACTTGTAGGCCTTTCACCACAATCTGTCCCACACTTATCAAATTCTTTGTGATGGTGGGGACATAAAGTACCCTGCTAATGTTACATAAAAACAAGCTCTAAAGTAATCTTGGAGTCTTGTGGATTTTATTAATTATTAAAATGGTATATGGAAGCTTGTGGATCTTATTAGTTATGAAAAATAACATGTGGAGGCATTCACATCGTCAAATTTAGAGCAAAAGTAAATAAAATTAAGAAGGAAAGGAGAGGTGTCTATTTTTAGACAAGGAAGGCGCTTCTGTTGATAGCCTCTCAATAAAAAGAGTGGTTCTCTTAGTGTAGGTGTCCAAATTGAGTGATTCTTGTTGAATTGTGAAGCTTACGACTTGTACTATATAAATAGATCAGGTTTTGTACAATTTTCAATGAGAAAACTCCGCACAAGTAGGCATTTTTGCAGATCTTTGTTTCTGTGTCTATCCGGTGCCTCATCACAGAGATACCTCTCTTCGAACTTTCATATCTCAGTCGTTATGAGGTCTTTTTGAGTGATTTTACTTGGAGGAGTTTCCTTAGCTCTCATACTTTTTATCCATATCAAAAGTTTCCATATATCTTTCAGTTTTCTTGCTTCTATACATCAGTTTTCAATTTAGACAGTTAGTCATACCTTGCTATTGTAGGCCTTCTCATGCCTTGACTTCAAGCTGCTCATTCTAGAGCTATACTCCACCTTTTTTGACGTTTTTTGTTTCTAAAACATGCTAGTCAGAGTTTACTTTCAGGATAAATGATTAGTTTTGTCAAACTCTACTCATAAAGTTTCTGGTGGTTATTTTGCTTTAGTGACCTATTTCTATTTTCTTGAAAGTTTGGAGGAAAGTTTGTTTTTGAAGCTTGGAAATATTTGGTTGGTGTTTTTGTTGGTGCAAGACAATCAACAATTGAAGGTCTTTAAGTCCGTAGAAACTTCATCAAAAATTTCCTTAAAAAGGTCACCGAAACAGTACCGGAACAGTACCGGAACACTACCGGAAACTCACAGTAAAGTCACCGGAATGATATCGGAAATGATCACTTTTATAGTTTTCTGTTTATGAAGAGTTGAAAGATGAAAGAATGAAGAAAATACAAATTCTTGGAACTTGGAAGAAGAACCGGAAAAAGATGTACACATATGTACAGTAGTATAGTCATCGTCATAAGGTTGTACAAATTTATCTATAAATACCTTAGAAATTGTCGGGGCAGAATATGAGAGAGGCATATATGAGAGAATGAGAAGAGACGTGAAAATTATGAGAAGAATGAGAAGTTAGATGTCATGAGACATATGAAAAGTTAGTTGAGTTTTCCTCTCATCACTCAACTGTAACTTTCTGAGTAATCGAAGAAATATTGCGCCGAAGTTTCTGTGTGTTCTTCATCTGTGATAGATGATTTGTGAAATCTTTTTGAGGATATCTAAGTCTATAGTTAATCAATCTATAGCTTAAGTTTCAGAGTTTAATTGTAAACAGAAAACGACAATTGTCAGAAGGAACATTCATGTGTGTTGAGTGTTCAAAGTTTACTGAAACAGGCGCATTTCGAGTGATCAATGTTTTGATCATTTCTCAGTGCATACTTTAAAGTTTTGCATGAGTGAGGGCTTAATCTTTAAGTTAGAAGATAAGCTACTCGTAACCAGAAGCATTTGCTTAAACGGGGTCTATTCAAGGAGAACTAAGTCTTAGAAGTTGCAGGTGTAAAATAGACTGTTCAGAATGACAGTTTCAGACATAGGTAACTTGTGAAGTTGATTTCTCAAGTTATACTAAAGCTTTTAGAGTAATTTCACTTGAAGGAGGTGCGCAATCTCTAGGCGACACTCCATATAAAGTTTCATAAAAACTTTACGTGTTTGATAGATTAATTTGAAGAAATTGTGCAGCAGACTTTTTGTGTTGTGAAGTTTTTTGACTTACTCTTGGTATAGAGGTGCTCTAATCACAAGAGTAGGTTATTCTTTTGGAGATTAACACTCTCCATCAGTGGTATCAGAGCAGGAGACATCAAAATCAAAGAAAGGAGGATCCCGATTGCTGCGGTTACAAAGAATTCAACAACTGAAGAACTAAAAGGTGAAAGCTTGAAGGCAAAATCTGAGGAAGAGATCATACAACATCAAGAAAGACAAACGGAGTCTAATTTGAAGCAAAGGTACATATATTATTCATAAAGGTTGAAGATTTCAATACACAGGTGGACACAAGATGGGAGATTCTCTACAGATAGAGAAACTGGATAGGGAAAACTATCCTGCGTGGTCAATGAGGATGGAAGCTCATCTTATGAGCAAAGATTTGATAGCTTATATCACAGGAGAAGAAGAAAAGCCACAGTTCAGAGATCCTAGTGTTCCGACTAGGGAAGAGTTAGCAGATTTGAAAAGCTGGATGAAGAAAGATGCTCAAGCTAGGAGCATTATCTATATGGCAGTCAATGATTACTTGTTACCTCATATTTGAGGTCTTGAAAGTGCAACTGACATTTGGAATGCGTTGGAGGAGCATTTCCAGAATACTACTAAGTCAAGGAAGGCATCCTTATGGGCAGAATTTACCACCTTTAAGAAGAAGGCTTCTCAGTCCATTTCAGACTATGTGACAAGGATGAAAGACATTGCAAATGCATTAGGAGCTGTTGATGAAGACATTGAGGAGGATAAATTGGTAAGGCAAATCCTTACAGGTTTGAGAGGTGATGACAAATGGAAGCCATTCATTTTGTCTACAGAGTTATCACTTGACCATTTCACTCCTGATTTAAATCAGTTGCTAGGTCATATGCTAACATTTGAGCAGGATGTTAAAGGAGATGGTGACAAGAGTGCAGGTCATGCAATGTACTCAAAAGATAAGAAGAAGAATAGCAAAGGAAAGCAACAAGCAGGTGAAGATGAAGGAACAACTACTCAAGCCAACTTCCTAAGAGGAAGAGGAGGTGGCAAAGGTAGAGGAAGAGGCAGAAACAACAAAGATGGAGGCAAAGCTTGCTGGATTTGTGGTAAGACAAATCATTTAGCTAATGATTGTTGGCACAATACTCAAAGTAATAATGGATATAGTCAAAGTTACAATGCAAGAGGAAGAGGTGGCAGAAATCAAAGAGGAAATTTCAGAGGCAGAGGTGGTAGGAGTTACTTTGGAAGAAATGCAGGTAGAGGATTCCAAAGTCAACAATATAACAATACCTACTACAATTATGCTTCAGAACAGAAGGAGGATTCAACATTGATATTGAATGCTACTTGTGAAAGGCAGAGTGAAGATCAAAGAGTCTTCTACATTGACTCAGGGTGTAGCAATCACCTGAGTGGTAACATATCATTGATGACTGATTTGGAGAATAAAGTTTCTAATCATGTTGTTCAAACAGGTGACAACACAAAGCATAAAGTGAAGTCGATTGGATCAGTGAAAGCTAAAGACGGTAGTACCTTATTGGGTAAGGTTCTGTATGTTCCTACAATTCCTAAGAATTTGATAAGTGTAGGACAAATTATTGAAAAGGGATATGAAGTAAGGTTCACTAATGAAGGAGTATACGTGGAAGATCCCAGTCAAGGGTATAAACAGATTGTTTCAGGAAAGAAAGAAGGAAGACTGTTTACACTGAAGATTCAAGGCAACATTGGTCAGGCCATGTTTACATATGCAGGACATAAAATTTCTGAGTTAGATCTTTGGCACAAGAGGCTTGGACATTTCAATGAAAGAGGTATTAAAGATATGATTAACAATGGTTCAGTGCTTGGATTGCCTAATGTTGCAGGTCAACATATGACATATAAATGTGAGGCATGTCAATTAGGTAAGGCTCATAAGAATTCTTACTCCAAGCATGGTTTTATGTACTCAGAGAAGCTTGAATTGGTACACACAGATGTGTGGGGACCCTCAAAAGACTTCAGTATAAATGGGTCAAGATATTATGTGATTTATGTTGATGATGCTACTAGATGGATCACTATCTATGTGATCAAGGATAAGTCAGAAGTATTCAATACATTCAAACATTATCATGCATATGCAGAAAGAACTACAGGTCATAAGTTGAAGAGACTAAGATCAGATGGAGGGGGAGAGTATTTCTCTAACGAATTCAGTGACTACTTATGGAATGCAGGTATAAAAAGGGAAGTTACTTGCAGGTACTCTCCTCAACAAAATGGTGTAGCAGAAAGGAGGAATAGGACTCTTGTTGAGTTTGCAAGGTCCATGATGAATGAGAAAAATTGCCCTAATTATTTGTGGGCTGAAGCTGTAAATACAGCTACTTATTTGGTTAATAGGTTACCATGTAAAGCCTTGCAGGGTATGACACCATATGAGGCTTGGTGGGGTAAGAGACCTACCCTGGATCATTGCAGAGTATTTGGATGTGTGGCATATGCATATGTGCCATCACAATTAAGACACAAATTGGAACCTAAAGCTGAAAAATATGTTTTCATTGGTTATGATGACAAACAGATGGGATACAGGTTGTGGAATCCATCCACAAAACATTTTCTGGTTTCGAAAGATGTTACGTTTGATGAGAAAAGTTCTTGGTATGCAGGAACAGTTAATAGCAATACAGGTGATGAAGAAGAAGTGAGTCAGAAGAAAGGTAAATCAAAGGTTCAAATAATTGATGAAGAAGAAAATTATGAAGTGCAGGAAGAAGTTGAAGAAAGGTCAAGATTTGATCCTGAGTGTGAAGAACCAAAAACCTCAAGGACTGGAGAACTCAGAAGGTCATCAAGAAATAGATGGCAACCTACAAGATACAGTTATGATACTTCATTTTTGGCTACGAAAGATTATGCTTACATAATGAAAGCAGATGAAGACCCTTCTACATATGAAGAGGCAAAAGGTAAGGAAAAATGGGAGAAAGCTATGCAAGAAGAACATGATGCATTGGTGGAAAATCAAACATGGGATTTAGTTCCTAAACCAAATAGCCAGAAGATTATTGGATGCAAGTGGGTCTACAAGACCAAGAGATTTGCAGATGGAAGTGTGTCTAGATACAAAGCTAGACTTGTTGTCAAAGGGTTTGCTCAAACATATGGGGTTGATTATGATGAGACTTATAGTCCAGTGGCAAAGATGACAACCATCAGAACACTCATAGCTGTTGCTGCGTGTAAAGGTTGGAAGTTATGTCAGTTAGATGTGAAAAATGCTTTTCTGAATGGTTATATTTCAGATGATGTGTTCATGGAGCAACCTCAAGGGTTCAGAGATAAAAGGTATCCAGATCATGTGTGCAAGCTCAAGAGAGATTTGTATGGCTTGAAGCAGGCTCCAAGAGCATGGAACTATAGACTTGTAAAGTTCTTGAAAGAACTTGGTTTTCAGGTGTCTAAAGCAGATAGTAGTCTGCTTATAAAAGCAAATGATAATGGTTTCATATACATGTGCATATATGTTGATGATATAATTCTTACAGGAACAGATGAAGAAGGAATACAAAGACTCAAGAAGCAAATGGAAAAGGAGTTCAAGATAAGTGACTTGGGAGACTTGTCATACTTCAAGTTTGGAGGAGAAGTTTTCAAGGACGTGAGACAATATCAGAGTTTGGTTGGTAGTCTTATCTATGCTACTTTAACCAGACCTGATTTATCATATGCAGTAGGAGTATTGTCTCAATTCATGAACTGTCCAAGAAAAGAACATTGGATTGCAGGACAAAGAGTGTTGAGGTACATTAAGGGTACACTCAAAGAAGGTTTGTATTATGGTTTTACATCAGATACAAATATCAAAATTTACAGTGATGCAGATTGGGCAGGTAATTCAGATGACAGAAGGTCAACCTATGGATACATGTGTTATGTGGGAGATAAGCTAGTCTCATGGTGTTCCAAGAAGCAACATACAGTTGCTTTGTCTTCTACCGAAGCTGAGTACAAAGGCATGGTTGAAGCTGCAAAGGAAGTGATTTGGCTAAAGACTTTAATGAAGAATTTTGACACTATACAGAGGACACCAATTATATTTGGAGATAACATGAGTTCATTATATTTAGCTGCTAATCCTATTTTTCATGCCAGGACTAAACACATTGAGATTCAGTATCACTTTCTAAGAGAGAAGGTGATGGATAAAGAGATTGAAGTAATCCATACTTCAACAAAAGATCAGATAGCTGATATGCTTACAAAAAGTTTGGATGGACCAAAGTTACAAAGGTTTAAAGATATGGCAGGAATAAAGAAGACAGAGAAAACCTCAATTGATGATTGAGGGGGAGCTGTTGGTGCAAGACAATCAACAATTGAAGGTCTTTAAGTCCGCAAAAACTTCATCAAAAATTTCCTTAAAAAGGTCACCAGAAGGTCACCGGAACAGTACCGGAAGAGTACCGGAAACTCACAGTAAAGTCACCGGAATGATACCGGAAATGATCACTTTTATAGTTTTCTGTTTATGAAGAGTTGAAAGATGAAAGAATGAAGAAAATACAAATTCTTGGAACTTGGAAGAAGAACCGGAAAAAGATGTACACATATGTACAGTAGTATAGTCATCGTCATAAGGTTGTACAAATTTATCTATAAATACCTTAGAAACTGTCGGGGCAGAATATGAGAGAGGCATATATGAGAGAATGAGAAGAGACGTGAAAATTATGAGAAGAATGAGAAGTTAGATGTCATGAGACATATGAAAAGTTAGTTGAGTTTTCCTCTCATCACTCAACTGTAACTTTCTGAGTAATCGAAGAAATATTGCACCGAAGTTTCTGTGTGTTCTTCATCTGTGATAGATGATTTGTGAAATCTTTTTGAGGATATCTAAGTCTATAGTTAATCAATCTATAGCTTAAGTTTTAGAGTTTAATTGTAAACAGAAAACGAGAATTGTCAGAAGGAACATTCATGTGTGTTGAGTGTTCAAAGTTTACTGAAAGAGGCGCATTTCCAGTTATCAATGTTTTGATCATTTCTCAGTGCATACTTTAAAGTTTTGCATGAGTGAGGGCTTAATCTTTAAGTTAGAAGATAAGCTACTCGTAACCAGAAGCATTTGCTTAAACGGGTTCTATTCAAGGAGAACTAAGTCTTAGAAGTTGCAGGTGTAAAATAGGCTGTTCAGAATGACAGTTTCAGACATAGGTAACTTGTGAAGTTGATTTCTCAAGTTATACTAAAGCTTTTAGAGTAATTTCACTTGAAGGAGGTGCGCAATCTCTAGGCGACACTCCATATAAAGTTTCATAAAAACTTTACGTGTTTGATAGATTAATTTGAAGAAATTGTGCAGCAGACTTTTTGTGTTGTGAAGTTTTTTGACTTACTCTTGGTATAGAGGTGCTCTAATCACAAGAGTAGGTTATTCTTTTGGAGATTAACACTCTCCATCAGTTTTGAAGATCTTGGGAGGTCTCATCATGTTTCGTTGTGTACTTTGATGTTTACAAGTTTGTAAACACAACATTGTGGTATCAGAGCTTTTGTTTTTGTTTTTTTATCAAATCTTTCATACAACTTATTGAATTATCTTCTTTGTGTACAACAATTCAACATGGCAGATTTAAGTGCA
Organism: Ceratopteris richardii; assembly: GCA_020310875.1. Taxonomy (NCBI): domain Eukaryota; kingdom Viridiplantae; phylum Streptophyta; class Polypodiopsida; order Polypodiales; family Pteridaceae; genus Ceratopteris; species Ceratopteris richardii. Next base: position 113,474,059 of record CM035425.1, on the reverse strand, counting down.
TCGATTGAGAAGTTATCAGATGGGAGAAATTATCCCATGTGGCAATTTAGAATGGAGTCTTATCTCATGTCTAAAGGTCTTTGGGGATTGATAATAGGTACAAAAGTGAAGCCGGTATTACTAGAAACTCCTACACAAGCGGATCGAGCAAGAGAGCAAGAATGGATCGAAAGAGATAGAAGAGTTCAGTTTATTATATCACAAATAGTTTCCAATACTATGCTTGGGATATAAGAGGTTTGAATACTAGTAGAGAGGCTTGGGAGTCTCTAGAAAGATTATTTGCAACTACCAACAGAGCGAGGCAAACACAACTTATTGGTGAGTTGACAAGAGTAAAAAAGAAGCCACGACAATTAGTTAATGATTATGTCCTTGAGGTAAAATCTCTTATTGAAGCATTAGCCTCTATTGATGCATCTTCTAGTGAGGATATAAAGTTGAATAGCATGTTAAATGGCTTGAGAGAAGATGAAAGATGGAAGTCTTTCATTACGTCTATCATGACTCGAGAGAATCTACCATCCTTTGAAGATTTACAAACGTGACTCATGATGACTGAAGAAATCAACATAGAAGGTGGCAACTCTTATCATTCACAAAGAGGTATTCAAGGACAAGCTCTTTATACTTCATCAAATAGATCAAGAGGTAGAGGAAATTGGAGAGGAGGAGGAAGATTCAACAACAATGCAAGAGGAAGAGGAAGCTTCAATGCTACTAGAGGAGGAAGAACAACACAACAAAGTCAACAAACTCAATCAAACCAGCAAGGTAACTTTACTTGCCATTATTGTGGTAAAGTTGGCCATTATGCCAGAGATTGCTTCTCCAATCCGAATAGAAGAGGTGGTTTTAAAGGACGACAAAGAGGAAGAGGCCAAGATCACATGCATCACAACAACAACATAGTACAAGAGGAGGCTCAAACATAGAAGGAAAACGTTCTTATGGCTATGCATATAGAGACACGTAAGAGGAAGGTAAACAACAAAACTTGGTATGTAGATAGTGGGTACTCAATCACATGAGTCACAATATGAATATGTTTGTGAACTTACACAAACCTGATTCAAGAGTCAGAGTTGCTAGAGGAGATAGTATTGAGTATGAAGTAGTTTACATTGGTGATTGTCCACTTAATGAACATGTTACTCTTAGAGATGTTTTGTTTGTTCCTACTCTTACAAGAAATTTGATTTCAGTTGGACAGATGGAGGACAATGGAGTAAAGGTTGATTTTGACAATAATCAGTGGCATGCTTATCAAAAGAAGGATGGGAATTTTGTTATAAAAGGAGAAAAGGTAAACAGATTATATACTTATGAAGTTGAAGTTCTAGATTATGCAGGTTATACAATGGTTAATGGGACTCAAGTAAGTCAATTGGATTTATGGCATAAAAGATTAGGACACATCAATGTTGGCAGGTTAAAAGATATTGCAAAGAAATCATTGGTTGAAGGTTTACCACAACTACCTAAGCAAGATTTGGATTTTGTTTGTGAGGCATGTCTGTTTGGAAAACAGATACGAAGTCCTTTCTCAAAAGCAAGATTGCAAAGTAGAGGTATTTTGGACTCATTTATTGATGACTTCTCAAAGTTTAGATTCATTTATTTTATGAAATACAAATCCGAAGTGTTTGACATGTTCAAGAAGTTTAAATCATTGGTTGAAAAGCAAACAGGTCGAAGCATAAGAAGGTTGAGATTAGATGGAGGAGGTGAATATTTTTCTAATCAGTTTCTTGCATTTTTGGAGGAAGAAGGAATTAAAAAGAAGACTACAAATAGATACACACCTCAACAAAATGGTGTGGCTGAAAGAAGAAACAGGTCTATCTTGGAGATGGGTAGGTGCATGTTAAATGAAAAGGACTTACCACTTACTTTTTGGGCTGAAGCATACAATATGGCAGTTTATGTGATGAACAGGTTACCACCTACTCAAAGTCATGTACAGAAAGCACCTTATGAACTGTTTTATGGATCAAAACCAGATATTGCTAATTGTAGAATTTTTGGAAGCATATGTTTTGTTCATGTTCCACAACAGTTAAGGTCAAAGTTGGATCCAAGGTCACAAAAAATGGTTGGTATGGCAGAAGGGCAACCAGGATATAGATGTGTGAACCCAGATACGGGAGAGGTAATTGTTTCGAGAGATGTTATTTTTCATGAAGATAAATCTTGGTATAAACATGAAGTGCAGGTAGATGAAGAAGAAACTACAAGAAGTCACAAAGAAGAGCCAAGTTCTCCAAGTTCACCAGAGAGTCAAATTACACATGAAGAGATAACTTTCCCCAATCAGTAGTTGAAGAAAATTCTCGATTTGATTTCAAAGGAAATGGAGTCACATGAAGAAGAAAGTGAAGGTTCTACATCAAGAAGAACTCAAACTTGAAGGCAAGAAAAGCATGGTAGGACAAGAAGCCAATCAAGGTATCCAGTAAGAGAAAGAAGGCAACCCCAAAGATTTTCTCATGAAGCTTATATTGCAAAACTTCTTGAGGAGCAGGAACCAACAACTTTTAAAGAAGCATCAAAGGTAAAGAAATGGGTTAAAGCAATGGATGAAGAAATGACAGCTTTGTATGAGAACAATACATGAAGTTTAGTTCCAAGGCAACCTAACATGAAGGTAATTGGTAACAAATGGGTGTACAGAATAAAGAGAAACAGTGATAGTTCAGTAAGTAGATATAAAGCAAGGCTTGTTTGTAAAGGTTATGCACAGAGTTATGGCATTGATTATGAGGAGACATTTTCTCATGTTGCCAGGATATCAACAATAAGGACATTAATAAGTGTTGCTACAAGCAAGGTATGGAATCTTTATCAATTAGATATAAAAAATACATTTCTCAATGGTGATTTAAAAGAAGATGTGTACATGGAGCAACCAGCAGGTTATGAAGATCCCAAGAAGCCTACACATGTATGTAAACTCTTGAAAACATTGTATGGTCTTAAGCAAACTCCAAGGGCTTGGAATTTTAGATTGGTAAAGTTTCTTGAAAAGCAGGGATACAGGTGTTCAAATACAGATACTTCTTTTTATGTTAAGGTTGAAGGATCATTTATTGTTTATATCTCAATTTATGTGGATGACTTGATAATAACAGGAAACAATGAAGGTGAGATAGCCAGGATCAAAGCAGAGCTTGGATCTGAATTTAAAATTTCAGATTTAGGAGAACTGACGTACATTCTTGGAATTGAAGTTATGAAGAAGGAAGATAGCATATATCTTCTACAAAGGAAGTATATTTCAGATTTGTTAAAGAAATATGGTAGAAGATCCGCTTATCTATAGGTCTTTGATTGGTTCTCTTATATATGCAACTTTAACAAGGCCATATATTACATTTAGTGTAAGCATATTATCTCAATTCATGAACAAACCCACATATGTTCTTATGCAAGCAGCTAAAAGGGTCTTGAGATATTTGAAGGGTACATTAAATGAAGTTCTAGGTTATAAATATCATGAAGGTTTGGATTTGAAAGCATACAGTGATGCAGATTGGGCTGGGAATAAGGATGATAGGAGGAGTACAGGTGGATATCTGATATTTGCAGGTAATAATTTGGTTCATGGAGTTCTTAAAAACAACCTACAGTAGCACTTTCAAGCACAGAAGCTGAATATAGAAGTCTTACAAATGCAACATGTGAGATTATGTGGTATTTGAAGCTTTATGAAGATATGAATCTATCTACAACACTTCCACTACTCTTTGGAGATAATGTAAGTTCATTCAAGCTCGCATCTAATCCCGTGTACCATGCAAGAACAAAACACATTGAAGTGCACTATCACTATATCCTAGAGAAGGTGGTGAATGAAGATATTGATATTCAACATGTTGGAACTAAAGATCAATTAGCAGACATACTTACAAAAGTAGTAGATGCTCAGAAGCTTAAGCGAATCAAAGTACTACTTGGAGTCAAAGCTTTGGATTTAGAGCTTGAGGGGGGCAATGTTACATAAAAACAAGCTCTAAAGTAATCTTGGAGTCTTGTGGATTTTATTAATTATTAAAAATGGTATATGGAAGCTTGTGGATCTTATTAGTTATGAAAAATAACATGTGGAGGCGTTCACATCGTCAAATTTAGAGCAAAAGTACATAAAAGCAGATAAAAGTAAGAAGGAAAGGAGAGGCGTCTATTTTTAGACAAGGAAGGCGCTTCTGTTGATAGCCTCTCAGTAAAAAGAGTGGTTCTCTTAGTGTAGGTGTCCAAATTGAGATATTCATGTTGCGTTGTGAAGCTTAGAACTTGTAATATATATGTAGATCCGTTTTTGTACAATTTTGAATGAGAAAACTCCACGCAAGTAGGCGTTTTTATAGATCTTCATTTTTGTGTCTATCCGGTGCCTCATCAAAGACATACCTCTCTTCAAACTTTCATATCTCAGCCGTTATGAGGTTGTTTTGAGTGATTTCACTTGGAGGCGTTTCCTTAGCTCTCATACTTTGTATCCATATCAAAAGTTTCCATATATATTCAAGTTTTCGTGTTGGTGTTCATCAGTTTTCAATTCAGATAGTTAGTCATACCTTGCTGTTGCAGGCCTTCTCATGCCTTGACTTCAAGCAGCTTGTTCTAGAGCTATACTCCACCTTTTTTGACGGTTTTTGTTTCTAAAGCATGCTACCCAGAGTCTACTTTCAGGAAATAGCATTAGTTTTGTCAAATTCTGCTCAGAGAGTTTTTGGTGGTTATTTTTCTATAGTGACCTATTTCTGTTTTCTTGAAAGTTTGGAGGAAAGTTTGTTTTTGAAGCTTCGAAATATTTGGTTGGTGTTTTGAAGATCTTGGGAGCTCTCATCATGTTTCATTGTGTACTTTGATATTTACAAGTTTTTAAACACAAAAACTAAGTAGGTTGATATTTCCATCAGGTGCTTTTACATTTCCTATCTTCTCCACAAGATGTCTTGTATCATCACCTATTTGCACTTCATGTTTGTTCCTTGGATCTTCTAAATCTAATTAGGAGGGCCACATTTCCTGCCACATGATTGGAACAACCTGAATCTATGTAGAAAACTTGTTCATTAAATTTACCTTGAGGCATTGACATATTCATGATTAGCAATGAGTCTTGTATGTAGTTATTGAAATCTCTTATTCCTCTATTGCATCCTTGATAGTTTGAATGGTTGTAATATTGTGGTAGCCATTGAAGTTGTTAGACCTTCATCTTGAGTATCTTGAGAACAAGGGTCAGATTCTTGGGGTCTCCCTTCCTCCTATGCCTCTTACCTCTACCATGTCTTTCTCCCTCCTATGCCTCTTACCTCTACCGTGTCTTTCTCTAAAGGCTTCCCACTTGTCATCTGCTTTCAAGCCATTGATGACTTCCCTTACAATTTGTTCTTCATCTATCACTTCACCAATGCTTCCTAGTTGATAAAAAATGTCTTTGATCTTTGTGGTAAAATCAGTCACATTTTGATTGAAAGGTTTCTTGAGCATTGTGAAGTCCAACCGTAGTTGATTCTTTCTTGTTGGTGAAAATGATCAAGCCTACACATTTGGCTTAGCATGGAAGACAATTTGTGGAGCTAGCACTTGATTCATGTGAACTATAGCTTGTAACTACTTGATCATTTACCATTGTAAAAGATTAATTCCTTGGAGAATCTTGTAAAAGCATATATCTCATAGAGTTAGGAAGAATATTAGCTATGACTCCAAATTGAAGGAATATCTCCTAAACTAATGGATTTAATTTTTGATTGGAGCCAAGTTTGAATTCCAAATTCAAACTTAGAAGAAATACTTATAAAAGACCTTGTAAAATCTCACCGGGTAGTGTGCCTCATTGTGAGCTCATCCCTTGATCATTTATAGAGTTTGAGTACCTCACACCATAGCTCACTCAGTTCATCATAATTTAGCATTATTACAATGCCAATGACTTTGTAGAATCATGTTCTCTAATACATATAGCTCATTGAACATCTCTTTCTACTTGTCTGCTATGACTACTCAGAATTGGCAATGTATTTTGGTCGTATCTCAATGAATACTCAACCATTTTAGATAATTTTTGGTTTTTTGGAACCAGCTTGAAGTCTACGTTATACTATCAAAAGTTCAATGCATTTAGTTCAAGCATTGGGGAGAAATTTTCATCGAAATGCTCACTAGGCATCTACTAGTTGTTCCCTAAAAAGTTGAGGGTATGATCTAATTTGCTAAAGTTATTTCACAGAACATAGTTGATCATTTTAAATGATTCCACTTGCAATAATTAGCTATCTAAGCTAATTGAATTCTCTCAAAAGTAATTTTGTCAATTGTTACTGTATTGTGAGCTCTGAGTAAAAGAAAACCTGCAAGCATGTGGACTAAAATAGCAAGTTTTTCAACACTAGCTATTCTTGAACTAGCTTATTTTGGATTAATTGTTTCAACCATCATTTGCTAAGTACATAGGTAGTTTCTTGGTTTCATTTTCAAGAAAAAAGGGCCTACTTTATAACTGTGAAGTGTATCAAGACTGGTACAAAGCAAATTTTAGCAGTACCACCTCACTTCCTTGAGGTATCCATCCATCTCTCCCAACAATGGTATCAGAGCAAGTTGAGGTAAAATGAGAGATGGTTTCCCTTCTTTCATTGATAAATTGGAGAAGAATAATTATCTAGCATGGTCTTTGAGGATGAAGACCTATCTACAAGGAAGAAGTCTCTATGGATACATAATAGGAGATGAGGAGATGCCCACATTTAGGAGTAAAGATCAATCTACAAGAGAGGAGTAAGAAAGACTCAACTCATGGTGTGCCTTCTTTTTCTCACTTCCTTCATCCTCATATTAGCAATTGCAAAACTTCCCAAGAGATTTGGGATACTCTATCTTCATACTTTTCTTCCAATACAAGAGCTAGGAAAAATCAGTTGTGGATGGAGTTTACTACTCAAAAGAATCAACCTAAGCAGAATATTTCAGAGTATGTGACCAAAGTAAAGGATGTGGCTGATCAGTTGGCAATCATAGGAGAGGAGATTGAAGAGGAGCAAATAGTGACACAGATAATCCATGGCATCAAGGCACATGATAAGTGGGAATCCTTCACAACTGCAATGGATCTTTATACGGATATGCAAATCCCTAATCTAACCACTGTCATGGGGCAACTCTTCACCCATGAGGCCAAGCTCAACAAAAAATGGTGAACCATTAAGAGGTAACAATCCTTCTACCCTCTATACAGATAAAAGAAAGTCTAAGGATAAAGGAAAGAGCAAAACGTTTGAAGATGAAGGTGCTCCTTCTCAAGCTAACTATGCAGGAAGCGGTAGGAATTCAAGTGGAAGGGGCAGAGGAGGCAAGCAAGGTAGGGGGAGACCTTTCATCTCTTCCCCATGCAATATATGTGGACTATTTAATCACACAATTGATGAGTGTTATAGGAACTTCAAGAACTAGAGAGGAAGAGGATTCCAAAGAGGTGGCTACTCACAATAAAGAGGAAGATTCAATCATAATCAAAGTTACAACCATGGCTACAACAACAATTATCAAGGAGAATACAAATCAAGAAAAGACTTCAATAACTATACATAGGATCAAGAGGATTCTCTTCTCATTATGAACATGAGCTCAAAACAAGGTATGAATGATGAGCACCTCTTCTATATTGATTTAGGTTGTTCAAACCATGTAGCAGGCAATATAGCTCTCCTTTGTGATCTTGAAGAGCCCAAAGGGAAGCACCAAGTGCAGACACATGATGATACCAAGCACTCAGTTGCCAAGATAGGAAATGTTAAAACTTCTGATGGGAATAGGAATCTGTTGAGAAAAGCTCTTTATGTACCTACTACCACAAAAAATTTGATGAGTCTTAGACAGATAGTGGAAAAGGGTTTCCAGGTTAGGTTTAATAAATTTGGAGCCTTTGTGGAGGACACCCAACATGGATTCAAGAGAATTGCAAAAGGATCAAAAATAGGTAGATTGTTTACATTTGAGCTTGAGGACACTAGAAACATTGCACTTTATAATTATAAGGATCAAATCTTGTCTAAGTTAGAGATATGACACAAAAGACTAGGACACATGGTGAGAGAACATTGAAGCGGATATGTAGAGATCAATGTGTACTTGGGATACCTAATATATCGCAGCAACATATGATCTATAAATGTGGTGCATGTCAGTTTGGTAAATCACACAGGTTACCCTTCATAAAGAAAGGCTATATGCATGAGGATTATTTGGAACTTGTCCACACAAATGTGTGGGGACGAAGCAAGGACCCTTTAATTTCAGGCTCAAGGTACTATGTGTCATTTATTGATGATTTCAGTAGGTTAACTATCTTGTATTTCACAAAATATAAGGATGAAGTGTTCAATTGTTTCAAAAAGTATTTTTCACTTGTGGAAAATCAAACAGGAAAAAGTTTAAAGAGGATAAGGTGAGATGGAGGAGATGAGTACTTCTCCAATGAGTTTGATGCATTTTTGCAAGACAGAGGTATCAAGAGAGAGAGATAACAACTAGATATACTCTTGATAAAAATGGACTAGTAGAGAGGAGGAACACATTGATTATGGAAGTAGCTAGATCTATGCTAAATGAAAAGAAGTTGCCTAAGTATTTGTGGGCAGAGGCAGTTTCTACTACCACTTATCTTATTAACAGTTATCTTCTAAGTCCCTTGATTGGATGACTGCCTATGAGGCATGGAATGGTAGGAGACCATTAGTTGAACATTGCAAAATATTTGGGTGTGTTGCTTATGTGCATGTTCCATTTCAAATCAGAGGTAAGTTAGACCCTGAGGCAAAGAAATGCATCTTCATAGGGTATGATATAAATCAAAAGGGGTACATGCTTTATAATCCATCCAACAAAGGATTTATGGTTAGTAGAGATGTTGTGTTTGATGAGAATGACTCTTGGTTTGAAAGTGAATGAAGGAAGGTCAAATTGGCATATGAGTTGGGAGACGAATTTCCAAGCCTCATCAAGGAGGAGCCAAGCACAATTGAAGACATCAAATCAGATGATGAGGACACCATCAACTTGGAAGAGTTTAGAGCATGGAAATCAAAAGGCAAAGTCAAGATGAAGAGGTTTGAGGATATACCAAAGTCATCCAACCAAGCCTTAAGGAGATCACAAAGAGAGAGTAAGAAGCCAATCAGATATGGGTATCATACTTCATTAGTCACTAAGCATTCTATTTATCTTGCTAAGGATTCATCACTTGAAGTACCTTCTTCATATGAAGAAGCAACTACCAAAGTAGAATGGAAGGAGGCTATGGATGAAGAAATATAAGCACTCCAAGAGAATGACACTTGGGAGCTAGTACCCAAGAAAGCATCAATGAAGGTAATTGGTTCTAGGTGGATTTACAAAATCAAAAGGAACTTAGATGGATCCATAAACAAGTACAAAGTTAGGCTTGTGGCTAAGGTTTTTGCACAAACCCATGGAGTAGACTATGAAGAAACTTTTTCATGAGTGGCTAAGATGCCAACCATTAGAGTATTGGTGAGTGTAGCTGCATCTAGAAATTGGAATATGTATCAACTAGATGTGAAAAATTCTTTTCTCAATGGGTGGATCTCAGAGGATGTTGAGATGGCTCAACCTCCTCACTATGAAGATCCAAGCAAGGCAAATCATGTATGAAATTTAAAGAAAGATCTTTATGGTTTGAAGCAGGCACCTATGGCATGGAACCATAGGCTATGAACCTATCTTCAAGACCAAGGATTGATGATCAAGACAGATTTTTCTCTGTTTATCAAGAGGAGTAACTGAGAAGTGATATATTTATGTGTATATGTGGATGACATAATCCTTACAAGTAGTGATGTCAATGGCATCAAACAAATAAAAAACCAGTTGATGCAAGAGTTTAAGATCAGTGACCTAGGGTTTAGGAAATACTATCTTGGACTTGAATTGGTATACACTAACTCTAGAATCTACATCACTCAAAGAAAATGTGTGTAGTACATTTTGAAGAAGTTCCACTTGGAGGTTGCAAAAATATCTAGCACCCTATGGAGGTAAATCATAAATTGAGTGCTCGTGAAGGTGATTTGCTTGAAGACATTGCAGGTTATCAAAGTGTTGAGCCCATAAAAGTCAAGTTGGTCAAAGTCAATTGCAGTCAGAGTCAAAGGTCAAAGTCAACTGGTCAAAGTCAACAAGGTCAAGGTCAAACTCAACAGGTGCAGAGTCAAAGTGCTAAAGTGCAGGTGTCAAAGTGCACAGGTGGTGCACAATTAATTGTCCACAAAGGGTAAATTGGAGAAAGTGGATTGCAGGTGGCAGAGGTATTTTCTCTAATTTCCCTAAGGTTCAAAGTGTGTTTTAAAGTGTTGTTGGCACACAAAGCAACAGAGGAATCATGCACGATACGGCAACAAGGCCAGATCATTTTTTCCCTTAGATTATGTACAACTCAAGTGATTTTAATCACTACACAAACATTGTAAATTCCGTTTTTGGTAGATTAGACTCCATTTTGTGCAAGCCGAGGAGTCCTCGAGCTTGAGGAGTATTAGAAGTACCATCGTACCAATTTTCATAATTTTTAGACTTCGTTTGAGCCATCAAATAAGCCCTGGAACCTAATTTTTAACTAGGCCGGACACTAGGTCTGGACAGGGCCAAAAGCTAGTCAAAAACTATAAAAAGAGCTAGAGAGCTCATTTTTGAGGTTGGATTGTAATTGAAACGGACTTGTAAGAGCATTTTGAAAGTAATCTAAAAAGCTCCATTGATTCTCACTCTTTGTCTTGCCTTGTGTGCGCGTGTGTGTGTATGTGTGTGCAGGCTTGTGTGCTTCTCACTCACGCACTTGTGCCGCCACTTGCTCGAGGTCTTCACACCATCCTCACGTCTTCCCGGATTGACATTAAAGGAGGTGCTACTCATCATTGAGCTACACCAAATTTTGGCGCCGTTGCCGGGGATCGAGCTTTGAGGACGAGCGTGTGATGGTAAGACGTAGAGTTGACGCGTTGGAGTTGTAGGTATTTTCTTCACTCTCATCGATTTTCTTTTACTTTCTTCACCATCATCATCATCACCATCTCCCACGTCCATCTCCATCATCGCGAAAATTTCAGTTTTTTTACTATATCCCCACCTCCACCTCATTTCCCTCATTTCACTTGTGAGAGAGAGCGAGAGAGCGAACTTGCATGTGCTGTTTTTGCATGTTTTCTGCGCTAGTTTGCAGGTTTTTTGCTGTACCATCATCTCCAGCAGTGTGCGCAGGTACGACAGGCTCTGCACAGGTCCCGGGACGACAGCCTCTGTCTATCGCGACAGACAGAAAATCTTAACATTTTGTGAATGCATGTTTATCATTGTAACCTACACCTTGAGGGCACTCTAGATCACTAGAAGTTTTTCAAAAATTTGCATTTTTTCTGTCTATCGCGACAGACACCGTCTATCGCGACAGACACCGTCTATCGCGACAGACAGAAATCCGCGACAGATACCGTCTATCGCGACAGACACCGTCTATCGCGACAGACAAAAATCCGCGACAGATACCGTCTATCGCGACAGACACCGTCTATCGCGACAGACAGAAATCCACGATAGACACCGTCTATCGCGACAGACACCGTCTATCGCGACAGACAGAAATCCGCGACAGATACCGTCTATCGCGACAGACACCGTCTATCGCGACAGACAGAAATCCACGATAGACACCGTCTATCGCGACAGACACCGTCTATCGCGACAGACAGAAATCCGCGACAGATACCGTCTATCGCGACAGACACCGTCTATCGCGACAGACAGAAATCCGTGACAGATACCGTCTATCGCGACAGACACCGTCTATCGCGACAGACAGAAATCCACGATAGACACCGTCTATCGCGACAGACACCGTCTATCGCGACAGACAGAAATCCACGATAGACACCGTCTATCGCGACAGACACCGTCTATCGCGACAGACAGAATTTCACGATAGACACCGTCTATCGCGACAGACACCGTCTATCGCGACAGACAGCCCCCACGATAGATTGTGTCTATCGCGACAGACACCGTCTATCGCGATAGACAGACATTTTCGGCAAAAAATTAAGGTGTAAATTTTTGGAAATTTAGGCTAAATTTTGGGCATATTTGCACTCTCAAGTATTCATATACTTACAAAGGCCTTAGAAAATGCATTAAAATCCCTGATAGTATCTGTTTGTCTATTTAACCCCCTAAACCCTGAACGGTCATAACTTTTTCATACGAAATCCATTTTCTGAGCTCTAGGGCTTGTCGGAAAGCTCGTGACATATACTACACGCCCTCAACTGTTTTTTATAAGAATAATGCGTTGATTTTCAGATAGGATATTTGGAAGTTGACATACTGAGGGGTAGGAACACCAAGGGAGCTCTAGAGTAAATTTCTAACAATGCAAAAGGGGGAACAAGGGTCATTAAAAAAGTGTCTGAAATAAATTGTCTGTGAATTGAAAGGTCCACTTGGAGCTAATATTGGGATTTATGCAGGCCTATTGAGAAGCAATTGAGAGTATCCAAGCAAGGGTGTGGCGCACGCTTGAGAATCAACTTCTCGAGCACTAAAGAGCAAGGTTCGGCAAGAAAGGTCGGAATACTCCCAACTCCTCTTCGTCAATTCCTAGCCTAGGCTAAGAGCGATTAGAAGTAGGAGTAAGTCAGGGCGACGATAGGCCACTATCAAGTTGAAGACTACCTAAAAACTCAAGTTCAAGCTAAAAACTTAATCTCTGTACTGTCGACAACATAAAGGAAAGAACCTAACGTGGAACGATCAATCTGAAAGTACGAAGAACATTCAAGTATTCCAGACGACGTAATAGCAGACAAGACTCTAAACACGAGGAATAACTAAAAAGAATCAAGTGACTGGTACCAATTGATCGGCAACGAGGTTGTACTCTGGAAAAAATTGGGCTAATCAGTTAGGCATATGAACCTTAGATCAGGACGACACCTAGCAAGAGAAAGACAAAGCCTTAGGTCTTCAGAGGCTAGTGTCAACCACACTGCAAGGTCTTGGGCCCAGCAGTTGAGTCGCCACTCTCATTACCCTAGCTCTGATACCAGTGAGTCAGAGATGTCTCAAGGCATGGACAGACCTACGGGAAGTTCAGGTGTGCCTTATTTGTACAGGGTGGAAGGCCCTTACAAAACACAGTTGGAATACCTTAGGACCAACCGATTAGGTGCTAGCATCTATGAGGACGGCCTAGGAAGATCTGTGGTCCAGATTAAAAACCCTGACCAATCCATAGGACTAGAGCACCCAGCTGTCAAGTTTGAAAACGGTGCATACCTGGACAAGGAAGGAACCATATACGTAGTCACCAGTCATCCAGATAGGACAGATGACTTTGGAAATGTAATCTCAGAAGCGGACTTAGGTGACTTGGAACAAGGAAACATGGGAGTGGAACCTAGAACCCCTCGAGGTAAATCAGTTCTCACGAGAATTATCACGCCTGAGTGGGTCCCCCAAGATAACAAGTGCATAGATTTGCTTCTCAATCGAGAAACGGACGAAGCCTTTTGGAGGTATAAACCGGATCACCCAATTGATATAGGAACAATCATGATCTATGAGTTTAAGGATCCAGATAGCCCAGGTAGAGTGACCTACTTAGACCACACGTCAGAGAGGATTTTTGTGGTGACAGAAAATGATAGACATGCCTACACTTGGAAGGGCGAATTTATTTTCCCCCAACCAAGATCAAATGTATCCTATGGTCACCCTGGGGCTGGAACTTCCCAAGCTCATGGTACGCAAAGAGACAGAAGTAGAGATAGACCAGAAGTAAGTTTTGCCAACCCAGTGGGCAGAGAAAGAACGAGAACAGAGACGAATAGGGTAGAACCTGAGATGCATAGAGCCCACAGGAACCAAAGAAATGTAGATGGATTCCCTCTGCCGAGACCTAGGGAGCACACAAGAACTTTGAGACCCACCCAGCTAGTTAAGTCCATGAAGAATTACTTTGACGGCACAGGAGATCCCTATGATCATGTGGCGGAATTCAAGCAAGTCTTGAGAGCTGAACAAGTTGAGGATCTATTCACGCAGTACAATGCCTTCGGTCTAACCCTGAGGAATACGGCACTTACATGGTTTCAGCCATTAGATGAGCGCCAGTTCAGGAGCATAGACCAACTCCTAGAAGCATTTATTATTGAGTTCTCCAAGAGTGGCATAAGGCACAACACCTCCTCACTGATTCACAGCTTCAAACAAACCCCTCAAGAGACTGTGAGACTTGCAGGAAGAAGATTTAGACAATATCTTGAAAGGTGCCCTATCTCGGAGCTACCCACATCTGCTAAACAAGTAGCATTATTCCTTGACGGATTGTTGAGTCCAAAATTGAGATCCTATGTGTATCTGAAAGACCCTAGGACTATAGAAGAGTGTGTACGAATGTGCATCGACATTGAAGATAACCTAGGAGAAGAACTTGAGCTTTCCAAAATCTACAAAGATTCAGATGGTGCATCTAGTCACTCTTCCACACAATCCACATCAATTGAGGAACTCGCAGAGAAAGTGGCCCAGAAATTAGGAGTAACTAGCAAACAAATTCCAAGGTTTGCTCCTATAAAAAGGTGCTATACATGCGGTGGTGACCATATGGCAAACGTCTGTCCCATTATGGCTCAACCCCAAGTAAACCCTAGTAGCCAGTACTGCACCATAGAACGGAGATACACTAATCACACCGCACAAGATTGCCCATACAACAAGCAGGCGGTTAGGCAACCCTACCCTCAGCCCTACCAACAAGGCAGATACCAGAACCAGTACCCTCCACAACCATATGGCAGGCCACAACAAAATTTCCAACCTCAATATCAAAACCAACAAAGGCCTCAGCCTGTGCTAGCACAACAACCCCCAGCCCCAGCTAATGTGATCCCGGTAAAGTATACTGCTGCAGAAGAGAACCTGAATAGAGCTATAGTCCCAGTAACACCCTTGATCTCTGAAAATGACCCAAGTGATCATAGCTTTGATTCTACCCATGTTGATAGCCCCCAGGCCTACTACATGCAGTCTCCTGAGCATGGTGAGTCCTACTATGGTGAAGAGCCAAACGAACCTAGTTGGGAGTCAGATTACACGAACGTCATGTATGCAAACCCCAATTCTAGGCCTCAACCTAGACAGGTACGACCACCAATGCCTAGAGGACCATGCTACCGATGTCAGGGGGATCACTTCATTCGTGATTGTCCCTTGCCTCCGCCCACACAACCTCAGTCCGTGACTATCCAAGGCTTTTGCCAAGACTGCGGAAAAGAGCATCTCTTACGAGATTGCCCTAAGAACCCCAATAGCATGCCTAAAATCACCCCTATCAACGTTGTTGGGTTAGTGGTAGACTCCTCAGGAAGTGTCACTTCCACTGCACCCGTACAGGTAGTCACTCGAGCTCAAGCTTTGCAGCAAAACCAAGGGGTAGGCAAGGAAAAGAGCCCAGACACTAGCGATACTGAGAGCCAAAATAAAAAGAGAACAAGAGCTTGGAAAGATAGCCGCGAACGTATGAAAAGGCAATGGGCAAAGAAGATGAGTGAACTTGAGGAAAGTCTACGAGAAACCAAGGCTAAAATCATAGAGATCACATCTCAACCGCACTCTCACACATTCCCACCGCTACCATCCCCATCACCCTCCATCCCTTCACCCTCTAAGACAGCCCACGCAACCCACCCACCACCCCAAACAGGATCAGTATTAGCTGATCCCACTCCCGAAGACATAGACATGATGCTTAAGGCATATCAGGCCAGAATCCAAGAAGGGCCAAACGTCACGGATCATGACAAGTGCTATCCTAGAGCTGACCTAGAGATAGAAAGAACCAAACTATGCGCGAAAATGGTCGCATTGGCTCAGACTATGTTTGAGGCCAGTCGCCTTTTCAATTACTCAGGCTCAGCCAAAACGCAATTACACCTGGATGGATTCCTAGAGAAGTTAGAGAGGATAATTGCAAGATCTGACAAGGAAGAAAAAAATCAAGACCAAGAAAAAGCAAGCAAAAACAGGAATCATTCCCAATCAGAAGTGTATGTGGCCAATGCCCCTAAACCGGACAACTTCCCCTCCTTAGAAAGAATAGAGAGGCCAATAGCACAGCCAGAAAAGGAACCTACCCCTCAAAGAAAGGAAAGGGCAAGAGAACGGATAAGCCAGCCTCTTCAGAAAGCCCATGTGCCTCCTCAAGTAGCCTATCTTCCTCCCCAAAGGTCACAGGAGCCCCCCTCGAAAGCTTATGTACCTCCACAGGTAACCCACATTCCTTCCCAGAGAGCGTATGAGCCTGTTCGGAAAAGTAATAGAATAAGTAATCCTCCCCAAGAAGCTTGTGCTCCAGCCATTTGCGAGAACGAGGAGAGAGTCAACAATAGAATCAGCCCTCCTTCACAGGTTGCTTATGCGCCCAATTCTACGGAGCCAGACACTTCTTCTTCTATGAATCGGTTTGCCCCAGACTTCCTACGAGAGATTCAAGAAGACAAATGGGATAACGAAAGCGAGGTCGCCCCTCCTTTTGAACTTGTGGACGATGCACACGACCAATTCCCACAAGATATCCCATCTATTTACGGGGAGCATGAGAGTGTTCAGTCTCACGAGAGATTGGACTTTGAGTCTAATTCCATACAGGAGCTACCCCACTTCACAGGCCCATGGGAAGCAAAGTCCACATGTATGAGAGCACCCACAGTCATGGTAAGGAACGACGACTCAGTCATACCGAGGAACACAGAGGTAGTAACGAACACCAAGGTGCAACGCGATCTCACTTTGGAAGAGCTGTCTGAGGATAGACCAAACGCGCGGAAATATGTAGCTAGTCAAGTAACTGAAACTGCAGAACCTCGTTCCCGGGTAGGATCCCATAGGACAGTACCGGAAATTCCCTTGGATAAGATAGGAGATATGTGTGAAGGTGAAGAAGGGAACACCTACCTTCCCATCACCTATCAGGACTACACCACGAAGGCAATTTTGGACTCAGGTGCAGGAGTTGCAATTGCCACCACCTCCTTATGGAAGCGTTGGGGCAAGCCAGCACTCAGGCCAACAAGAATGAAATTGCAGATGGCCGATGGTCATATTGAGAGACCCTTAGGATTGCTGGAAGGGATAACTCTCACCACTTGTGGTGTTGAGTTTGAGCATAGCTTTGCTATATGTGACTTCAGCAAAAATCATGCTTATGAGATGATTTTAGGAAGACCATTTATGCGACAGTTGCAAGTGGTACAGGATTGGGGAACCAACTCCTTGTATTTGCAACACTTGGGCGTTACAACCAAAGTCAATCTCAAGGACTATTCTCATAGAGATGTCCCTCCTATCCAGTGGAATCCCATCCATAAAGCCAAAGACGATACAGAATCGGTGCGCTCCATTGGGTCAGGATCCTCATGGATGCATGAAGACACTCACTTATGGATGTGTAAGGTAGCAGTAGAAGAAGAGAAGAGAGAGAAAGCCAGAGAGGTAGGTGCGAAAGAAACCCATAGATCAATCCAAGACCCAGCCTATGCACCTGTAGTTTTTCCAGACGAAGAATTTGAACCTCACGGTTGGGCAGAAATCTTAGCAACAATGGACGTAGCCATCAACGAAGAACAATGGACACCTCACTGTGATGAGGATGGCTATGATATTTCAGTCTTCTCCATAGAGCCAATCATGGGAGAGGCAGTCCTAGAAGAATGCGAACCTAGCCCTGATGCATTTGAGGATGCAAGTGACTCCGATCTAGAGTCAATCATTATGGACCCTCCATTTGCATCAGATGAAGAATACTTCTATGAAGTAGAATTTCAACCCCAGAGGCATGGAGAAGTTACAAATGACGTAAGATTAGCAACACATGTGAGTCCGAAGGAAGAAGGGAAGAAACGAAAAAAGAAAGAAGCCTCACCAGAAGAGGAAGAATCTTTGTTTGAGGTCCCCGAAAATTTTAAGAAGTATGAGATAGATGACAGGAGAGTCATGATAAGAATGCCTAAACGAGAGGCACAATCAGGAGAGGCTTATGATAACAAAGAAACCACCAAGAAAATAGTAGTGGCCCTAGAAGAAGGAGAGGAGAGATGCACGTATATAGGCCATGACCTGACAGAAGAAGAAGAGCACGAATTGATTGCCTTGCTAAGAGAATATAGAGATGTATTCGCTTGGAGTTACAAGGATTTGAAAGGGGTTGACCCGGACATATGCTCGCACACCATCCCCATGACCTCAGATGCCAAACCCTCTAAGCAAAAGCCTTATACATATAACGATAATTACGCTGCTAAGATCAAAGAAGAGATAGATAGATTGGTCGAAGCTGGATTTATCTATGAAATTGAGCACACCGAATGGGTATCCCCCATCGTAGTGGTGCCCAAGAAGAATGGCAAGCTGCGTGTGTGCATTAACTTGAAAAAGGTTAATGCCGCCACGATTCGAGATAACTATCCGCTTCCCATCACAGAACATCTCTTAGAAAGAGTGGCAGGCAAGGAAGTGTACAGCTTCCTTGATGGATTTTCGGGCTACAATCAAGTAGCCATAGCTCCAGAGGATCAGCATAAGACAGCCTTTGCCACAGAATGGGGCATTTTTGCTTTTAGAGTAATGCCATTTGGGCTTACCAATGCACCAGCGACCTTCCAAAGGCTGATGTGCCATGTGTTTAAGGAGTTCCTGAGGAAGAGTTTAGAAGTCTACGTTGACGATCTCTGTGCTCATTCCAATGTTAGACAAACTCATATTCCTGAACTCAGACAAATCTTTGACAAGTGTAGAGAATATCAAGTCTGCCTGAACCCCGAAAAGTGTGTTTTTATGGTCAGGCAAGGCAAGATCCTAGGACATATAGTGTCAAAGAATGGCATATCTACTGACGAAGAAAAAGTGAGAGCCATAGCAGAGCTACCTAGGCCAAAGAATGTCAAGGAAGTACAAGCTTTCATGGGGCATTGTGGTTATTATCGACGATTTATACACATGTATGCTGTCATTGCAAAGCCCATGTACGGACTTCTGACAAACTTTGAGTGGACGGATGAATGCGAAAATTCCTTCCAAGAGCTTAAACGAAGATTATGTTCAGCACCAATCTTGACCACACCAGATTGGAGTAAGCCATTCCATGTTCATGTGGATGCATCCAATTATGCCATTGGATGTGTGCTCGCACAACCTACTGGTGAAGGTAATATGGATCTTCCAATTGCCTATGCCAGTAGACAATTGAATGCGGCTGAACAGAATTACACCACTACAGAGCGCGAAGGGTTAGGCATGGTATATGCAGTTAAAAAATTTAGACACTATTTGCTTGCAAATAAGTTTAAATTTTTTACTGATCATCAGGCGTTGTTATATCTTGTAAACAAGCCATGCAATACAGGAAGATTAGTGAGATGGTTTCTCTTGCTAATGGAATACGATTTTGAGGTTGTGGTAAGGAAAGGTAGGACTCATTTGAGAGCCGATCATCTCTCTAGGCTCACATCGGGAGAAGCCCCACAAGGAGTGTCAGATGACCTTCCGGATGCTTACTTGTTTAATTTGGAAGTGGTGCCACAGTGGGCCAAGCCATTGGTGCCAGTATTGACATACGGGCCTAACCATCCTGTGGTAAACACACGGAACAGAGAGGTTGTAAAAGCCCAAAAATACCACATCATGGCAGGAAGCATGTACAAGCACACAGATCAAGGGATCTTGGCTTGTTGCGTAGAAGAGGATGAGTACGCTAAATGGTTGCAATTGGCACATGTAGGTGCGTTAGAGCAACACCATTCAAAGCAAAGAACTTTGCAGACTCTAAAGAGATTCGGAGTGCATTGGCCAACTATGGAAGCTGATGTCCAAAAGTTGTGCAAGGAATGCCCAATCTGTTGCACTAAACCACCAGTGGAACATGCCACTCTTTATCAAGTATCCATTGTGCCAGATTGGAGTGAACCTCTAGTATCATTCTTGAGAACAAACACATTCCCTCCAGACATGACTCTAGCTAGGAAAAGGAGTTTAGAACAAGAAGCCCAGGATTACTCACTCATAGGTGATAATCTATATAAGCGCGGTAAAGATGGTTACCTGCGGTTATGTGTCCATGAAAGTGAATATCTCAAAATCTTGGAGACTGCTCACCAAGGTGTAGCAGGAGGACACTTTGGACCAGATCGGGTAATCAAGGCAATATTGTTTGCGGGCTTCTGGTGGCCTACCCTTCACATGGATGCACATACCTATGTGAAACGGTGTGATGTCTGTCAAAGGACTCAGTATCCTATACGCAAAGATGAGATGCCACTGAAACCTATGATGGGTGGACGTGCATTCTCTAAGTGGGGAATAGACTTCGTAGGTCCTATTAATCCCCCAGCTAAGGGTTCTCATGCGGAATACATCATTGTGGCAATAGATTATCTCACCAAGTGGGTTGAGGTAAAAGCTACAACCAAGAACGATGCTCAAACAACTGCCAAATTCTTGTTTGAGAATGTATTCATGAGATATGGGCTACCCATAGAGCTTGTAAGTGATAGAGGCACTCATTTCTTGAACGAAGTGATTGAAAATCTACTCCAAGAATTCTTGGTAATACACAAGAAGTCTGCCCCTTATCACCCTCAAGCTAATGGACAAGCTGAGAGCACTAATAAGATTTTATGCAATGTACTGACGAAATTAATGAACACTAAACGCTCTGATTGGGACAAACAGCTACACCATGCTGTTTGGGCATACCGAGTTGCCTACAAAACGGTGCTCCAAGCCACCCCCTTTCAGATGGTATTCGGTCAAAACGCTGTGTTACCTTTGGACTTCTTGATCCCTACATTGAAAGTAGCACAAGAGCACGAATGGACAGGTCATGAGCTCTCCTCTAGGATCTTTGACCTTGAACGATTAGGGGAAACAAGACTGAGAGCCGCTGCAGGAATATATACAGCCAAGAAGAGATAGAAGGCATATTTTGATGCCCATGTGAAGGATAAGGGCTTGAAAGCAGGAGATTTAGTTTTAGTCTATACACTAAAACAACACGCGAGGAAGCTAGATAAGAGAGGCTACGGACCTATGATCATCAATAGGATCTCCACGAGCGGAGCAGTACAATTGGCCACATTAGAGGGTGATGTTCTCCCAAATTATATTAGCGGTTGCAGAGTCAAGTTGTATCAGGAACCCCTCACGGAGGAAATGCTCAGTCGACTCAACACTGCTAAGAAACGCAAAGAGGAAGAAAAGCGAGTTCGAGAAGAAGCTCAAGCTGAAGCTTTAGAACGCATCAGAAGGATGAAATTACGAAGGCAAGGTAGAGATCAGTCTGGAGCGAATGACTATGCAGACCAAGGATTTCCTATGGCCATGTGTGAAGTCGCACGAACAAGCTCGCATAGGATAATTGATAGACGTCCTTTCGTAACCTTAGATATAGGACATGGAAAGAGTGCAAGGACCGTAAGAGCCTTGATTGACTCAGGAGCAGCCACTAGTGCTGTTAAATTGTCGTACTGCCAAGAATTACAATTGACTGTCAATCCTGTGGAAGCATATCTTATAGGATTGGGAGGAGTGGAAACCCCTTGCATGGGCGAGGTGGAACTTCCCCTCTGCATTCATGATGAGGCAATGACAGTTAAAGTACTGGTGTGTCAAGATGAGGATCTCACTGAACCTCTAGTCTTGGGTCAAGATTGGATCTATGACCAAGCAATTAACTTAAACCTAAGAAGTGGACTTCTCCAGGTTTGGGTCAATCATAGTCGAGTTACAGTAGAATTAGACAATGGAGCACTCAAGGAACTAGGAAGGGCACAGACTCCTGGTCCTTCCAGGGGTACACATGAAGATGACCATGCTGTTCTTGTTCAAAACCCTGTGTTGCAGAGGAATGATATTTGCAAAAAAGGAGTCAGGGATGCAACGGAACTCCCTTCTTTTCCAAAGGCCAGAAAGAAGCAGCAACCAAGGGCGGATCACAAGCAGAAGAAGCCGAGTACTACCTATGTCCGAGATCAAAAGTACCTGCGCAGCAGAATGTCCCAGAAAATAAACCTGGTGTGGGTGCGGAAAGGCGAACGACCGGATGCACCACCGTCAACTACACGGGCAAAGCCTCTTATTAGTAACCAACAACACGACGCTAATAAGAAGTCTGTCAGAAATTCTTCGGCTAAAGTAAAATCTATTTGGGTGCCCAAGAAGTCGATGAAGGCAAGCCCACAATCTAGACAAATTTGGGTGCCTAAGGCTTGCTTGAGGGCACAAGTAGTTACGCCAAGGCCACAACCTATGCAGCATAACCCATCTACGAGTACAACCAGTATTCCCTCGTGCTCAATACTTAGGAACACACCAAGACCCATGAGCATGCATGTAATCACTTATAAGTGGGTCCCTAAAAGGCCCCATTCCCAAACAGCGACACCGACACAGCTCTCTGGAGTCTCTACGAAACCGAAAGCAAAGCCCATCCACTGCATTTGGCAGTCTAAGATCTGTAATAAACCCCCCGACCCCGATTTGTAAATTCACCCCATTTACTAACGGCATTAGTCTCCTAGGAATACACAAACGTTAACTACACTCACTGTCTTCGTGCACTTACTAACCACTAACTCACCATATACCTCATGTTAATGTTGTAACGGGGACAGCAACGGATTTAGTCTGTCCATTACGATGTTAACACATGCTTCTATATTCTCACAGAATCAGAAGGCAAGCAGTAAAATGGCAGAAGCGACAGGTTCGGGCTCACAAGTAGGGATACTTACTGCAGGAATTGATGTGGATAGCCTACCTGTGGACGTGCCCCCGACTGAACGACCAGTGGAGATGCAACACCTCCAGCAACTCCCGGTGCCAGACCCACCTACAGGAATCACGGAAAGAGTTCATGCGAATTCTCATTGGTTCAATGGCATGCCCGGTCCATTAGGAGAGGCTAAGTATATCTGGGAGTCTAAATGCGAGTATGACAGATCATGGGTGCGTTTCCAATTTTTCTCCAAGGAGTTCGAGACTTTACAGAACACCGAAGACCTCCAGATCATATGGCAACGAGCAGGGTTGGCGGAATATTTTGAAGCCCCACTACCTAAACCCGACCTCCTCCGATGTTACTATCTGGTCTCTACATTACAAGCTCATGAAGATAAGGACCAACCCGGATCATTTGTTCTCCCCTCATTGCTGGGCAACAACGAGTTGAAGAGGTTTGAACTTACGGTGGAGCTAGTGAGTGATGCTTTAAAGATGCATGGCACGCATGTACCCTCAGAAAAGGATGCTCTCGTTCCCAACAACATGAAGGACAGGAAAGTAGTGAAGCTGAAAGACATGGCAGCCCTCACCCCAAATGTGTCCATCCCTCTCCGCATGTGCATGCAACATTTCGCCTTCCCCGGTCAAGACCGATTCACGCAACCACACAAGAAGATCTGGTTTGCTCTCTACTTGGCGGAAGCAGGTGCGCTACCAATCAAGCTACCAGTGTGGATTATAGATCAGTTGTATGAAGCGAACAAACGGGCTTCTAGGAAATTAGTGGTGAACGGATGCTGTGCACTCACACGCATCATTTACCGATGTTTGGCATATGATGTCCCCATTGAGCGTGCCTTAACTTGGGCACAATTACAAATGTTTAAAAGGCTCAAGACATCCACACATCAGTCCAAGCGCATGAGGGGCGCGATTCCGTGTGTCCAGACAAGGGAAGTCCTGACTACTCCTGAGGCATCACCATTAAGAGAGGGCACTGTACCTCCTTTTACCATTAGGATACCCAGGTCGGAATCTGACACTACGACACAACCCACCCCATCGGCTCCTCCGGTTACACCTGAATTCGAGTTTGCTGCCACTGGAGAGGCTGAAGGACTGGACCCCCAGGATTTCGAAGCATTCCTACAAAGCACACAATTCTCTGATGTGGAGTTTTATTCAGAGGCAGAGGAGCAGGGCACATCCTCACGAAGAAGAAGAAAGTCTACAGACGGTAGACATGTCCATTGGAGTGACGCTCAGCAAAGCCAACAACACGGACACCCGGAAGAAGAAGAAGCGTATGAAGAAGAGACCACTGAAGCCCCAGCATATACAGCAGAACTCCGAAGGCTGTATCAGATTATGGAAAGAGTACGATCGCAGCAATTACTCACTGAACAGAGCAGCAGAGTACTTATGACTCAGTTGTTGGAAGAAGCGGGAGTTGACTCAGAGTACAGGGAAGGTCTCTTACTGATGGCAGAAACATATGGAGTTGTAGAAGCTGTGCGCACTGCCATTCAGAGGCCTTCAGTTCAATATGACCCACGAAGGTTCCAGACACGGCCTCGCTCAGGTAAAAATATCCAAATTCCCGTTACAGTTGCAGAGGAGCCAACTACTACACCAACCTCCCAAACAGCTAGTCAACAGCACCCCGCCACCCATGAGGAGTCCACCGAACCACTACCACCTACTCCCCCACCATCGCCTCCGAGAACAGAGACAGTGGAAATCCCATCGACCACTCAACCCACTGACCCAACCTTCATCTTTCGTACTCCCATCTCTAGTGCCACCCTATTCTCTACCACTGATAACCCGACCTTTGAAGCAAACCCCATCACTACACAACCCACCGAAACCCTTTCCGAGCCTGCCCTAGGACAACCATCCCCAATGCCTTCAGCCACGGGTCATCCTGACCCCAGATCCACATTCATGGGTTTCCCTACTACCATGCCACCCTTTCCACCCTCCTCAAATTTACGACCCCAACCCCCGATATCCCTCTCTCCATTTCTACAATCCCTCCAGGACATCTTTGCTAGGGCTTTTCAACCAGGCCCTCAACCATTCCCTGTCTTTTCAGCTCCCCACCCCACTTCACACCTATTCACCACTTCCACACACACACCACCTACCATACCAGTGTATATGGCAGGCCCCACACTAACACCCACTCCTGAAGGTATGGACATTTCACCACCCACGGCACCACCACCCACGGTTTCACCTCCTCCCATTCCCCCTCCACCAATTTCACCCACACACACAACTTTCGTAGACACATCATTCACTGTCTCCCTTCCCCAATTCCCTTCCCATGAATCTTCCACAGTAAACACCCCCCACTCATCTATAGGTAATGCATTGGACACCATGTTGGCTTGTATATCAAATTTAAGAACAGATTACATTCAGCTCCAGCAACAAAACGCACGCCTGCAAGAGCACTCAACGACACTACAGCTCCGCCTTGCGGTACTAGAAGAGGAGAATGCTCGCCTCCACACACAGTTCCACACCCTCCAAGAAGCCCACAATATATTGGAGGTACAGCTACAGAACGTAGATCAGGAAGCAGTGCAGGTGGTAGAAAGTCACCTACGGACACAGCTGGAACGCAACTCAAAACTTCAGCGAAATATGGCACTACTTAAACGCCATCTTGCGGCTGCTCAGGAAGAGAACAGACGACTGCAAATACAAAATCAAGAGAACCTGGAGGCAGCTATTGAGAGCACACCGGGGGCACCCATTAGTCCATCCAAGTTTCAAGCAGTGACCCCCGATAACATAAAGATTATATTGGAAGATTATGCCATGTTGCTCGAAGCACATGATAAGCTATCGGAGGAGCTGGGACAACTAAAGCAGGAACACCAACAAGCACCAGCAGCTGCCCCTCCAACCACCCCCTCTGCAGCTTCGCTTCCCTCCGACGCAGAGGCCATAAAAGATCTCCAGCAACAGGTAACTGAATTGCAGACACGCCTACTACAATATGAGAGGCCATCTTCCCCTCCGGAGGCTCCCACGGACGAAGAAGTTGTGCAAATTCCTGTGGAACAAACGTTTGATGAAGAATATGATCCGCAACCATTCCCAGGAGGCCAACAAACAGAAAAAGCGCAGGACACGTTCGAGGCACCACGGCCGCCATGGTTACGACAAGTGGAGGAAATAGGGACCTCGCATGAAGAGCGCACCGTAGTGCAAAATCAGGCTATGAGGGTCATAGAGGAGACTGTTTTACAATCAGATTACTTCAAGAACTTGTCATCGAGACGCCTGATCCTCTCATCGGAACTCCAGTACAGGCCATATTATATTCTCCTGGCTGATTATAATGCTGAAATACAAAGAGTCACGGGTCAGATTCCTACTTTTGCGACCCAATTTCAACCCGAAGACCTTCCTCCAGAGGTGCGAAAAGGCAAGATTCGTCAACCAACATGGCGGCAGAAACTTTTAGAGACTTATCCAGAAATGCTACGCACATGGAACAGCGCGCCGCTGCACCTCCTGTACAACCCATGCTACGGTCCAGTCCCCCGCCGCAGGTCGTGGAAGGCATTTAATATCAAGGTACAGAACAATGCGCAATGCAAGGAATGGCTGAACTACCCGTACATCGCGCCACCACAAGGACCACCATCGGTAGCATATATGATGGGGACCATTCGCCACTGGATGCCGCGCTTGAAGCCCATGCAAGATGTAGCAGCGCAAATGATGCTTAAAATCTTAGATATGATGCAAGTAGTGCTGAAGACCTTTAGAAATGCAGCCGCACCACAGGTACGCCTTCCGGGGTTTAGCAATGGAAATTACGACTTGGTGTATGACATGAGCACCACCCCCAGTATCCGTGTGGCTTACGCTTGGCATGCACGAATCAAGTACCTCCCCGCCTGCTACAAACAGACCTTCGAAGAAATGTTCAGATCAGGTTTCTGGGAGTACCACTCGGAGATTTTTGCACCAAAGCCGACACATCTACTTCAACTGTTTGCTTGTGAACAAGCAATGTATTCAGAGTACTACACCACCCCGCAACCAGAAACCCCCGGTGCAATAAATTGGGAGGCATTGGAAGCCGATCTAGCCAGAGGCTTAAGGATAGGCGAACATGAACTGGCCACCAATGTCATCCAATATTACATCGACCACCCGCGCGAACAAAGGTCTGTCAGGGGCGACAGACGCTAGGAAGGGGGGAGTGTTGGCACACAAAGCAACAGAGGAATCATGCACGATACGGCAACAAGGCCAGATCATTTTTTCCCTTAGATTATGTACAACTCAAGTGATTTTAATCACTACACAAACATTGTAAATTCCGTTTTTGGTAGATTAGACTCCATTTTGTGCAAGCCGAGGAGTCCTCGAGCTTGAGGAGTATTAGAAGTACCATCGTACCAATTTTCATAATTTTTAGACTTCGTTTGAGCCATCAAATAAGCCCTGGAACCTAATTTTTAACTAGGCCGGACACTAGGTCTGGACAGGGCCAAAAGCTAGTCAAAAACTATAAAAAGAGCTAGAGAGCTCATTTTTGAGGTTGGATTGTAATTGAAACGGACTTGTAAGAGCATTTTGAAAGTAACCTAAAAAGCTCCATTGATTCTCACTCTTTGTCTTGCCTTGTGTGCGCGTGTGTGTGTATGTGTGTGCAGGCTTGTGTGCTTCTCACTCACGCACTTGTGCCGCCACTTGCTCGAGGTCTTCACACCATCCTCACGTCTTCCCGGATTGACATTAAAGGAGGTGCTACTCATCATTGAGCTACACCAAAATTTGGTGTAGCTCAATGATGAGTAGCACCTCCTTTAATGTCAATCCGGGAAGACGTGAGGATGGTGTGAAGACCTCGAGCAAGTGGCGGCACAAGTGCGTGAGTGAGAAGCACACAAGCCTGCACACACATACACACACACGCGCACACAAGGCAAGACAAAGAGTGAGAATCAATGGAGCTTTTTAGGTTACTTTCAAAATGCTCTTACAAGTCCGTTTCAATTACAATCCAACCTCAAAAATGAGCTCTCTAGCTCTTTTTATAGTTTTTGACTAGCTTTTGGCCCTGTCCAGACCTAGTGTCCGGCCTAGTTAAAAATTAGGTTCCAGGGCTTATTTGATGGCTCAAACGAAGTCTAAAAATTATGAAAATTGGTACGATGGTACTTCTAATACTCCTCAAGCTCGAGGACTCCTCGGCTTGCACAAAATGGAGTCTAATCTACCAAAAACGGAATTTACAATGTTTGTGTAGTGATTAAAATCACTTGAGTTGTACATAATCTAAGGGAAAAAATGATCTGGCCTTGTTGCCGTATCGTGCATGATTCCTCTGTTGCTTTGTGTGCCAACAAGTGTTTTGGAAGGTTCAGGTGAAACCCCCCCCTTATGTGCAAAAGTGAAGACTTAAAAGAAAATGTGAAGGCATGTGAATCGGTAGTAGCGTACGCACAGGTGAAAGTATAGCCCCCCATTAAAATTTTGGTTTTATTCTAAAGTCACTAGAGGACAAAACAGTGAGTCATTGGCTGCCACTTGTGAGGACAATCTTGGGACATCAAAGTGAGGACCAAGATACCATTGCAGTTAGGAGCGTACGTGATCGACACACTCAAAGCAAGGCAAGGTCTATTCTTGGACCAATCTTAGAGTAAGCAAGAGAGCATAGTCTAAGGAAGCAAGAGAGAGAAGTGCAAGAGTCCCCAGTGTGCGACGCAGAGAAGTGGAAGTGAAGGAGTGCATGGAGAGTGACTAAGGGATTGTGCAGAGAGTGCTAAGCTAGTCCTCCTAAGTATCTCAAGGTCCCATTGCAGTGTGCACGTGCCGGTAGAAGGTATTCTCTCCTCCCCCTTTGTGGAAGCTTGGTGCAAGGTGTGTGCACAAGGATAAGCTTGAAGCAGGTGGAGGTCTGGTGCAGAGGAGGCCGGCGGCAAGAAGACTTTGGGATATTTGGTATTTTGTAATTGGGCACTCTGTGGGATTGTGCATAGAGGTATTGGCTTGTCTTGTACTTCAAACATTGTAATTGTCTTACTGTAATCAATCGGCAGAAGCTTCCAGGTGTATTTTCTCTTCTTATTTCTTCCCTTTTCTCCTACAAACCCTCAAACTCCTTCTTGTCTAAGAACCCCCCAACAAAATTTGGCACGCGCGGTGGGACATCCAAGGAGATTTGAGCTTAGGAGAAACCAAGTGCCAAGCATAGAAGAGATCAAGTGTCGACAGAACCACAGTGCTACTTCATCAAACAAAAGGTAAATATTCTTATCAAGTGTCTCATATTCAGTGGGCTATGAGCTGCTCATGAACGCAACCCGGTCCCAAGTATTGAGGGTCACCTGCAAGCAGACAAGAAGGAAGGTTGTTAGAAGGTCCCCCAGTCCACTATCTTCCACATCATCAGTCAAGAGCATGGCGGGTCAGGTAGACTTGGAAACTTTACTCTCTAGATTAAATATAAATTTTCCTTCTTTCAAAGGCCTAGCTCAGGAGGATCCGGCTGAACACATTAGAAGGTTCTTGGCACTATGTAAGACTAGATGCCTAATGGGTAGGGAGGATGCCTTTTTGATTCTCTTCCCTGCCACATTAGAGGGATTAGCTGATAAGTGGTTCAGCGAGTTTGCTGAAAACCATTTTACCACTTGGGATGTGATGAAAGATGCTTTTAAAAATCAGTTCCAGCATGGCAACACTGCAGAGGTTATCATAGAAGAGCTAGAAAATTTAAGATTAGGTCCAGGAGAAAAGTTCCCAGAGTTTGTGACTCGGGCCAAAGCACTAATGGCTAAATTTCCAGATCCACCACACGATTTTTTTGTCAAGAAATGGTTGGCTAAGCCCCTACTAGTGGCCACCCAATGCAAAATAAAGGAATTAGTGCTACCTACAGCCTCCATAGACGAGTTCATCAGCACAGCCACATGCTTGGAGCAGATAAGGTACCAGTATGGAGCAACTTCTTCCCAACCAACATATGGTACAGAAATGGAGGATCCAGTGATACTGCTAAGGAAAGAGCTGGAGGGCTTAAAAAGAAATAAGCCCTACAAAGAGGAGGAGAATGTTGTTGCTCAGTTGAGAAGGGAGATTGAAGCACTAAAGCTCCAAAAGGAGGAGGAGGCCCAGGCAAAGGAATTGGCTCAACTGCGACAGGAGTTGCAGGAGCTCAAAGGAGGTGGCATCAAGAGTGGACTTTGGTGTTCCATGTGCAGCAAACAAGGGCATATAGTAAGTGAGTGTCCTCTGTTAAGCCAATTATGCAGGGAAGTTGGTCATGAGGCCCATGAATGCCAATCAAGGGGAATGCCTACAACGACATACTGGACACAAGGAGGATCCCTACCAACCACAAATGTGATGGCTGCTGCCCCCAATCAAGGTAACAATTATAACCCTAGACAGAGGGATAATTTTGGAAATGGGCCTAGAAGGCCAATTATTTGTTTCAGATGTGAGACTGTGGGCACTATCAAAGTAGGTGCACTCTCCCAGAAAATGCCCCTCCTTGCAGAAACTGCCCAGAGGCCAGAGACCATTATACAAATTATTGTCCTAAGAATCAAGACTCTTCATCTAGGCCCCACATTCAAATGATTTCTGTGTAGAAAGAAGAAAGGGTAGATCAGGTTAAGGTGCCATCTCCATCTACCAGGGTGGTGCATTTAGAAGAAATTGAATCTTTTACAGTGCAGACAAGAAGCAAGGGGAAGGCTCCAGTGGAAATAGGTCAAGAATCAATGATTAATGGATTAAACAGAGACAAAGGTGTGTCTGAAGAAAAAGCCAACCCAAGTGCAAATATAAGGCAAAAAGAAAATTTCACAAGTACTAATGATGCCATTGAATATGCATTCAACAGGGCTCATGAGCAGTTTGATAAGTCAAATGTAGCCCATGCTCTTAAGGAATCAGAAGCTTCCAAACTACTCAAGTTCATGAAAAAGGAGGTTAGTATTTTTTATTTAATAAAGATGGATGGGAAGTTCAGGTCAGAACTCCTTGCAGATAATTGATGAAATGTCCACAACAGGTTTAGTGGCAAAGGCTGCTGTTATGCATAAAGATAAATGTTTAGGGGAAGCACCCCTCACAGATTACAAGAGCCCTCGGCTAACAGTCTCTATTAAAGGTCATGAGTTTCAAGGAGTTATTGTGGATGGTGGTTCTGGCATTAACTTGATGCCTGAATATACCATGAAAAAGATTGGACTATACCCTTCACGACCTGCCAACTTCACTGTAACAATGGCAGACCAAAGCATAGTAAGGCCTATTGGTGTGGTCCTTGGAGTTCCAGTCAAAATACAAGGTACCATCTTTAACTTGGACTTTGTTGTTTTAAGGCTGCCACAGGTAGAAGGAAGTTTCCCCCTGTTAATTGGGAGACCTTGGTTAAGGCATGCCAATGTGTTGCATGACTGGGGCAAAGACACAATGTGGGTAAAGCAGGAGGGAAAAGAGTTGCAGCAGATAATTTTAGAAGAAGGACTAGACAATAAGAGAAATACTAGTATGATGCAGACAATTGGTATTTGTATGGAAGAAGAAGTGGTGGACAACCCAGAAGCAGATCTATTTGAAGGAGCAGATTTATATGAAGATGAAAACATGTTGGCTTGGCTCCATGCAGAAGACCCATCTTCTTGCTATGGAATTTTCCCAAACTCAAGTAGAGAAGAAGCATATGAAGAAAAAGATGAAATCACTCAGGTTGAAACGTCTCAGTCAAAGGCCATGGAAAAGAGAAGAAAAGCAAAGTCCTTAAGTGTAGCCGTGAG
Source organism: Ceratopteris richardii (assembly GCA_020310875.1). Taxonomy (NCBI): domain Eukaryota; kingdom Viridiplantae; phylum Streptophyta; class Polypodiopsida; order Polypodiales; family Pteridaceae; genus Ceratopteris; species Ceratopteris richardii. The sequence goes on along the minus strand of CM035425.1, from coordinate 113,442,398 downwards.
GAGGAGGCTTCAAATCATATGTCAATGGCCACTATTTTATGGATCCTGGTATGGATATCAATTGTTATGTCAAGTTTAATGATAGAAAGTGCAGGGCTTTACAAGAATGTGGAAGGAGCACCTGCAAGTCTTTGGAAACATAGGGTTCCACTGGATGAAGAAGCTGGAATAATCAAAATAAACTTTTGCAGATTAAGTCATAAAGTTGCTGGAGGAGATAACATTCTAATGAAGGATTTGGGGTACCCCTATCAGATGACCAGTGTGCCCAAGGAGAAGACAAAATCAATGAAGTGTAGTACAATTGCAGATTATGGAGGAGTCTCTCTAAGTCAACAATACAAGGCTCAAGGCCTATCATCAACAAAAGTGAAGATTTTTGGATCACCTAGAACCTGCAAAATTTGTCCAGGTTGTACATAGTCTTTTCTCGTCATTTTTACTTAAGTTTTAGTAGTTTTCTTTATCCAATTCATGCTTGTTTCTTGAGTTTTTAGCACATTTAGTAGCCATTTCATCAATTTTGCGAATGTACAATTTTTGGAATTTTTAGGAATTTTTTCAGAATTTTTCAAACAATTTTTAGAATTTTTTTATAATTTTTCTCCTTTTTCATGAGTCTTTTTCTTGCCAAATTTGAGGAATAAAGGAAGCTCTCTGTGGTTTTGAGTGAAGAAACTAGCCTAACACTCTAGGAAATTTTTTCATAATTTTTTGAAGATTTTTTGGATTTTTTTTGCAATTTATTTGGCTTTTTCAGGTATTTTTCTTTGTTTTTGGATAATTAAATAAATAAATTAAAAAAAAAAAAAAAAACAAACAAAAGGCCCCCCAAGGCGTTTTCTTCTTTTCGACACAACCCCCCCCCCCCCCCCCCCCCCCCCGCCCCCCCCACCGACCACCACCGACCAAACCCAAACCCCCCCCCACCCCCCCCCCTCCCCCCCCCAATTTAATTATTTACTTTTATTTTATTTTATTTCCTTTATTTTTTTATTTTATTTTATTTTTAATTTATTTTTATTATTTATTTTATTTTCTTTTTTTTCGGTCTGAGCGTGCAATTAAAAAAAACAAAATAAATAAAATAAAAAATTATATATATATATATATATATATATATATATATATATATATATATATATATATATATATATATATATATATATATATATATATATATATATATATATATATATATATATATATATATATATATATATATATATATAGTATTATTATTATATATATATATTTTTTTTTATTTTTTATGGCTCAAACCTTTTGGCTTTGGATCGTGCCTCGGTTGGCCGTTTTTTACAAAAATGGAGTCATTTTCATGTTTTTTGACACCTCTGGACTCAGTTTTTGACTTTATTTTTCCGTATTCCCACTTTTTCTTTGACTTTTGGTCCAAACCCACATGTTTTGTGCACAATTACCACATGCTTTTATTTCACCTCATTGGCCACATTGTCTATTATTATCTCCTCTCACCATATGTTCAATATTTCACATATGCTCCCTCTGTAGCTCTCCTCTTTGATCATTTTTCCCATCTCCAGACCCCATAATCCTTCTCCCAATCCCTCCCTTTACCCATCTGCCCAGCCACATCCTTAACCCTCCTGACCCTATCCCTCTCAACACCATCAGCCCTCCCTGCCCCTTCCCTTCTACCCTCCCATTGCCATCCTTTTTGCTTTTCCATTAAAAAGAAAAAAAAAATCCCACTTCTGGTTCTTTTCTGGTGCTTGTTCTAGTGGAATTGGTTGTGTTAGACGGCCGCCGAACAAGGACAAATGTACTAGGACAGGCGTCTTAAATGTAAAAGAACCTTTTGGGAAACGCGCAGGTAACTAAAGATTCGCGCACCCTTGTAAAAGATCTTCTATATAAGGCAATGAGAAAAGAGTGGCCGAGAGCCCGTTTTTGGGGAATTGTAAGCGTACTGTTTGAAGTGTGTATGTCGTTGAGAAGATTAAACTCTACTCTATTCTGTTCTGTTCTATGCTTCGTCTAGTCGTTTATTCACACTGTAGTGCAGAGTTACGAATTGGTAGTCTTGTGTTATGAATCTGTTCGGTAATGGTTGAGTGTGTCTCTGAGTGTTATTAAGTTGCAGTGTGTTGTTTGTCAGTCTTTATGCTGAATAAGGGAATGTGAAAAGCAGCCCCGAACTGTTTGCGCGTTCACATTTTCTGTAAGGGACCAAGTTCGATACAGTAGTCTCCGTTCATTGTTGATCAGATCACAAGAAGACTAGTATTTGTAATGGTCGAGGTGCGAGTAGGACACTGTTAAATCTGTGACTAGTCGATTGTTGTTAGAAGACTTGTTGCTTGAGTTGGGCATACGGTGAGTTTGCATAACTTCAGGGTATAGATGTCTGTTTGGTATACTTGTCTGTTCTGAAGAAGTGCGTATTAGGTGATCTTTGTTTACTGAAGTATATTATTCTATTGGATACAAGTAACCGGATTACTGCTCAGATAGCTATAGCAGGATCAGTTCGGAAGTTCTAAGTCCAGTACACCGAACAGTTATTAGTTGTTCAGAGTTGAGTACTGAGCTAAGACACGAGAGAGCATTTATGCTGGTGTAAGAAGCTTTGGGAAAATAGTACAGGGCCTCTGTCTAACAGACCCCTACCACTCCCAATAACCCACGTGGCTAAGAGTTAATTTACTTTTAATTATCACGGTAGAAGTGATCAGATCAACCAACTAACCTGCACACGGAAGAGTAGAGAGTCGGGGACGCCCAACATTCTAAAGTATTCAGAGTCTGAAATTAGAGTCTGTAGGCTCAACGGCTAACATTTGGCGCCGTCTGTGGGAAAGTGGCATCAGACTGCCAATTACCTGTGAGAAAGTGGCATTAGAGTGCCAGCTGTTTGTTAGAATCAAACATCATGTTTATCGTTCGATTGACTGACAGTAGCAACAAAGCCAAATAGTTGCAAACTGCTCAGATAGTGCTACTGCGCAATGATATATGCCGGTTACTCGGTCTGGCGAAACGTATCCTAAGAACCATAAGGCTGGAGCACGTAAAGTGCTAAAGACAACCCTAGGAGAAGAAGGTATAACGCGGTCTGACCCAGTGGTCAAGCAAGTTAAGGACGTTAGAATTAATTCCGGTCATATTCGGGTGGAACGATCAACACCTTTGGTACATTCTGGTGATACTTTGACCCAGCCTATCGAAGATATAGTAATTCCAGAATCTACCAAGACGCCGCTGGAAACCAGTTTAACAATCTTAGATAAAGATTCAGAATTATCCACGATCAGAAACACTCTGGGAAAAGAGATCGGTAAAAGCGGAAAAACATTGCATTCTGGCACAATTTCGGTTCATTCCGATGATATTCCGATAATAGAATCACCAACTATAGGCAAAGGCTTAGCATTTTTTGCGGAATCCTCAGCCCAACCAGTGTGCTTGGAAGAAAGATTTCGGATATTGGACATCCAGAAGGAAGGAAAGCTATTCGAAGCAGAAATCCGACGCATTGTAAGTAAAAACAGTACACCGCAAGGCACACCATCCGGCGATACAAGTTCCGATAGTTCATCCAACCAACCTCGAGATACAAAAGGAAGGCCTAATACACTCACAATGAACGGACAACAACAGCAACAACCGTTATGTCAACCAAGGCCGCCGCCAACTGGAGTAACATACACGAAATTCGGTGGATTCCCAGGAGATGATCCGAACGCTCACGTACGTACTTTCAAAATAAGTTATGCAGTTCTTAACCATCCACCGGATCAGGCATATAAGGCCATTGTTTTTCAATCTACACTGGTCAATGAAGCAGCTAGATGGCTTACAGAATACGATATTAATCATTTTGGTACCTATGATGCAGTACGAGACGCTTTTCTGCAACGATTCAGGCTAAAGAAGAATCTCGCCGAAATCTTTGATTATTTGCAAAATAACCGACAGAAGGCAAATCAGACTGTCCAGGAGTATGCTACGCTCTTTAGAACACACTTACGACAGATACCACAGGCCCACGCTAACTTACCTGATGATGTCATCACTCAGTGGTTCATCAATGGCTTAACCCCACAACTGAAACAGATCATGATCATAAGATGTGTCAGAGCTATGATGCTGGATGCAGTCATTGCCATGGCTCTACAACTGGAATCCAAAGTCGGTGGATTTACAGAAGATCTGGAGTGGTTAAAAACAAACAAAAATATGGCTGAAGATATAACCAGACAAGTATACTGCGTCACATGCAAAAATTCAGGTCATACTAGTGCCAATTGTGCACTAAATCAAACGTTTTGCGCTATCTGCAACACTGCCTGACACACCACCGGAAACTGTGTCTACAACGCCAGAGTACAGGGAACAATAACGGTCAATGCAGTTATTCAAGAACATGGACAGCCAGCGAATCACTATGTGCCTCCGCAATTGAGAAACAATCAACCGCAGGGATATCGAAACTACCGAGGACAGAGGAACAACAATTATAATGCAAACCGTTGGCAGAACGAACCACCACCAGAAAATCCCAATTTACCACCGCCACACTGTCATTTTTGTGGTGAATTCGGACACATTAGAAGATTTTGCAAAGATGCAGCTGAGTATGATCAAAGGAAGAAGGAGCGACAAAACCCAATGGCCAACATGGTACAAATCACACCGGTAGAAACACAGACTGCTACAGTCAAGACCCGATCCGGTAAACAACTGCAGCCGGCAGCAGAAATATTCGAACCTGGGATACGAGAACAACATAGGATGTATAACAAGGCTAGTCACTGGACCGCAGCAGAACCACCAGTGTTCCCAGAACCTATTCCGATGACTCAAGCTTCGTCGACAAAGGAAGGAACACAACAAAAGGAAGCAGCAGCGGAGCCATCATCAGCAGTAGACATAACAGTAGATTCGTTTGCATCAGTGGAGACCTCAAGTTCAAAGGAGCAGGACAACCAATCTCAACAGGCCTGGGAAATTTTATCCAAGGCATCTATCACCCTGCCTCTAGGCCAACTTCTAGCATTAGTTCCTGGGATTCGACAACAGTTCTAGCAACAGTTCAGTCCGGTGCCTTCTTGTATTCCGGCAACAGCAGCAGTGCAACCGGAACATGATTCTACGGTTGACCATTCAGTTCCCTTGATTACAATATCGTATAAGAATCATAAAATTACACAAGTATTGATTGATGGAGGCTCTGGTGTTAACATTGCGACTGCAGCCTTATGCAAAAGGTTAGGATGGACCGAAATCAAACCAGTTCAATTTTTTGTCAGAATGGCAGATCAATCTAGAGTCCATCCCGTAGGACTTGTGCGGAATGTACCCATTACTTTACAAGGTAGGACCTTCAAAATGAACTTTGTTATACTAGATCTGCCGGAATCCACTTTGGATTACAACCTTCTGTTCGGTCGACCTTGGCTGAAGCATGCGAAGGTAATACAGGACTGGTCTGCACAAGAGCTTACGTTCAAAGATACCAACCATAGATATGTGGTAAAATTAGATCCTATACAACCTTGCGAACTTCACGCCAGACCATATTTTGCTGAACCAATCCACATGTTAGATGGATTATCAGATGATGAAGAAGAGGAATTTCTGAAGAATAACGCTGATTTAATGTCTTAAGGGACCGTTGATCTACAGTCCGTTATAGATAACTGGAACACTTTAGTTTGCACAATAGTACCTATCACCGAAAAAGCTAAGCAGGAAGATACTGTCCCAACACATGGCGATGAATTACAATCGCTGTTCAAGTCAACAGATGATACAGAGAAACCGCAACAATTTTATGTCCCCAAAGACCAGTTGACCACGCACATTCTAGGAGACGAAGATCATCCGCGACCTGTAAAGATAAGGCAAAACTTACCGGAATCATTTAAAGCTGACTTGATTCGACTTCTTTGCGAATTCTCAGACGTCTTTGCATGGGATTACAAAGATATGAAGGGATTAGATCCGCGCATTTATCAGCACAGAGTCATGTTGAAGCCTGAAGCTAAACCAAATAAGCAGCCCAGCTATCGGATGAATCCCAATTATGCATCACAGGTAAAAGCTGAACTTGATAGATTATTAAAGGTCGGGTTCATCATACCCGTGGAGCATGCTAAATGGATCTCACCAATTGTGATTGTGCCAAAGAAAAATAAGCAACTGCGAATCTGTGTGGATTACCGGAAATTAAATGCAGCAACAATACCAGACCCTTTCCCGATCCCCTTCTTGGATACCATGCTCGATAGGGTAGCAGGTCATGAAATGTATTCATTTTTAGATGGATACAGTGGTTACAATCAGGTTAGAATGGCTGAAGAAGATATACCAAAAATTGCCTTCATTACCAATTGGGGTGTTTTTGCTTTCACCGTAATGTGATTCGGATTGAGGAATGCACCAAGTACATTTCAGCGATGCATGCAGGAGATTTTCTCTCCTTATCTCACTTCATTTATGCAAGTATACCTCGATGACTTCTCGATTTTTGGGAAGATGAAAGCACATTTGCTTCATCTACGATGCTGTTTTCAAAAGTGCCGAGAGTACAGACTCTGTCTTAACCCAAACAAATCTGTGTTTGCGGTTTCGTGTGGCAAACTACTTGGTCATATTGTATCTGCCCAAGGTATCCGAGTAGATCCAGATAAGATTTCGGCAATTTTAGAAGCCCCAGTACCCCGCTACTCCAAAAGAAGTAATGCGATTCATGGGTGAAGTACGGTGGCATGGCAGACACTTATGGTGGCTTGCTCATCTGGTTGTACCACTGAACAGACTAATCACCAAAACTCCCCGACAGTTCGAATGGACTCAAGAATGCCAAACTACATTTGATCGACTCAAGTATTTATTGACGCAGGCACCAATCTTACAACCACCGGACTGGGACAATCCGTTCCATGTTTTTGTCGACGCTTCAGATATTGCGATTGGCAGTGTTCTGATGCAGCAAACAAATAAGTGGTTTCACCCCGTTTATTATGCCAACAGAAGGCTTGCATCTGCAGAAAAGAATTATTCTACCATCAAAAGAGAATGTCTAGGATTGATTTACTCGATCAAAAAGTTAAGACATTATCTACTAGGCCGGAAATTCACCTTCCATGTGGATCATGCTGCCCTCGTCTATCTAGTAAGACAGCAGCATTTAGGTGGACGATTAGCACGATGGGTGCTGCTCTTGTAGGAATTCGATTATGAAGTCATCCACCGACCCGAAAATGCACATGCCTTAGCAGATTTCTTATCTCGTCTAGATTCCGGTGAAGCTCTAATAGGCATAGATGACATGACTCCTGCGATCTATAGTTCTGAGCCACTGACCGATGAGACTGCCGAATCACAAGCACCACCTACATATTATGATCAGATTCTAACTTTTCTCACTGAAGGATGCTTTCCATCCCAGACAGCCAAGGCAGTCCGAAGAAAAATTGCAGTCTTTAGCTGCCGATTCCGGTTAGTTGCTGGAGAACTATATTATGTAGATCACATCGGAATCCTACTTCGATGTGTCCCTCCGCATGAAATTAACTCAGTCATCACGATGGCTCACTCGACCCCTACTGGTGGTCACTTTGCCACAGATTTGACTCACCGGAAAATTCTGCAAGGAGGTCTCTGGTGGCCAACTATGTACAGAGATGTGGCCCAATTTGTCAAACACTGCGATAACTGTCAAAGGTCTGGACAACCACTGCAACGACACTTCTTTCCCTTGCAGCCTATTATGCCACTCGAACCATTTCAGAAATGGGGATTAGATTTTATCGGTCCAATCACACCTCCAGCAGTCTTCAGTAACAACAGATACATACTAACCTGTACAGACTACGCAACGAGATGGGTAGAAGCTTGGGCTTTACGGTCTGCTACAGCGGTTGCAGTAGCAAGATGTCTGCTAAATGATGTCTTCCCACGATTTGGCTTACCACTCGAATTGGTGACAGATCAAGGTACTCACTTTGTAAATCAATTAATGAAGGCACTCACCCAATCATTCCAGGTGACACACAAACTCAGCTCTTCGTATTACCCTCGTGCCAATGGTTTGGCCGAAAGTACAAACAAATCACTATTGAATATCCTCCGGAAACTAATCATGGAAGCACCGGAAAGATGGGATCAACTACTACCTGCAGTATTATGGGCATACCGAACTACATATAAGGTAACAACAGGCTTGACACCTTTCAAACTAGCTTATGGCTTAGAAGCAATAGCACCCATGGAAGTAGTCATCCCAAGTCTGCGTGTAGCAATCACTCAGAAGATGCTATCGGAAGATTCGCTGACAGCTCGAATGGACGCACTCAGAGAACTTGATGAGCACCGATGGCTCAGCTTTTTAACCATGCGCAAAGTACAACTAAGGCAAGCCAAGACACACGATCGATATTTGAAAACTCCAATCTTTTTGGTAGGTCAGTTCATACTCTTCTACAACGCAAAGTCGGATAGAGCAGCAGGAAAGTTCAAACTACGATGGTTCGGCCCTTTCAAAATCTCAGAACAAGTCGGTCCGGTGACTTTTTGGTTGACTACGTTGACCGGAAATCCACTCCCAAAAGTAATCAATGGGTCGAAGCTGCGGCCATATCATCACACCACTAGCCCGCATTAAATTTTTCGGCGATGGACCGCGTTTTGTTTAATCTTTTTCTTTTTTCTTTCTCCCTTTTTATAAATAGCTGCGTTTTGAAAAATCTTTATGTTACCAGCCGCCCCCTTGCGAGTCACTCAAGCACGCATGCCAGCATGCAAACCGTATCATTCCCGCACCGCACAATGATACCCCCCATCCTTTCCCTCCCCACCGTGACGTTCCTACTTAACCCCTTCGGCAGCACCAAAAATAGCTATTGTGTTTTGTGTTAGTATTCTATGCAACTCTTGTGTTCTGTCTCCGTGCTCGTATTCTGTATCAGCAAACACCATGGAAGCGCTAGCAAACTACGCTGCCTTCCGCGATGGTATCCCTACCGAGGTAGGTGAATACCTGCGTTGCAGAGGGTTGGCCAACTTCGTTGAGTTGCCCTGGAACTCAGTGGAAGTCCATCCCTTCTTCGTGCAAATCATCTCTGCCATTGCCCAGTCCCCCACCATCGAACGCCAATGGGTCTTCCCCTCGCTACCTTCACGAACCGTTATCACCTTCCAAGCATTCTCTGAAGCCTTCCGCCTCTCCCCGCAAGGCCGAGAAAATGGCCCTAGTATCCCCCTCGCCTGCATGACCGAACTGTTTCCCCACTCTTCCTCCAACGAGTACGCTATTCTCTGTCATCCTGAACCCGAACGATCCGCCCTGCAATTCTTAGTCGCCATACTCAATCTTCAGAAGCGCACCTACGTCATCTCACGCCCATTTTATTCCGCCCTAGATTTAGCTGCCCGAGAACCAGTCAATTTCGCCTCCTATTTTTTTCATAGAATCCACAAAGAGTGCGTAGCTATAGTAAAGCAGGTAAACAAAGGAACCACCCCACGCTCTCGCCTCCCTCATATCCTATCCTTCCTTTTTCCAGCCATTCTTGCCGCACAACCCCCACCCCGAGGTCCCGTACTTAGGCACGAAGAATCAGTCCAACCACTCGACGACGATGAAGAAGACGATGAGGAGATCAACCAACTCTTCTGCAATAAGAGAATCCGGATCAGCTCCTCAAAAAGCGAAGCACAAGGATCCGTCGGAAAGGATCAGGACACCCGAAACGAAGAACAAGAAGAGACCTTCCACGACACAGCCACTTCCATCCACAAGGAATCATCGGCCGACCACCACGACCAACAGAACCATACAGAAACAGAACTAGTCTCAACCGAAGAAGCATCAGAACGACGAGAAGACGAACAACAGGTTTCCGACAGCGCACTCGACACCCTACTGAAGGCCGTCGAATCCACCACCGCCCATACTACAGGTGAACACCAACCCGTCCATCAGGGAACTCACACTGCGTCCCCTGGTCCTCAATCTCCACCAGTCAACCCTCCCCCCCCACCCATTTCTGAATCGTCTTCTTCCTCCCTCAACTACTCGCCCCCGACATCCCCCCAAATCCAAACCCAAACCTCCGCGCAACCGCAACACCCCCTTCTCCTTCCCGCCGTTTCGATCTTTTCCGAACTGGCCGCCATGGGCCAAATGCTCATTACCCTTTCACAACAACTTCCGGTACAGCTGAGTGAAGTCACGAACATGATTCATCAAGACCTGCAGCACAAAGTCGACCTAATGGAAGCCGACATCATCCCTCTCCAAGAAGAAATTGATGCCGTAAAAGTAGAGAATCATCAATAACAGACACAATTAGCAGATCTCCAAGGACAAGTTTCGGCACAACAGGGACTGATACAGCAACGGAATGACGCATTGGAGCAACTTGCCGCCAAAGACCAACTATTGAACGCAGCCCAAGAAGAAATCAGGAAACTGAAGACCGCCCTACAAGAAAAGAAAGACATTAGCACATCCCTCGAAGAATTGGTCGTCGAAACGAAAGCACAATTGCAGGAGATAACCCAGAAGAATCAGGAACAGCAGCGAGAAGCAAAACAAGTTGAAGACGAGCTCCGAAGAGCTCAGGAATGCTTGGATGAGTCAAACAATATGCTGAGATGCCAATTAACCAGGGAAGCCAAATACCAAAAAGATCTAGTAAATGCTCACAGAGAACGGGATGCCTACTATAAAACGATTGAATTTTAGAACCAGCAACTCGAGCGACTAGATAACCAATTGCGAAATCAGAAGGAATGAGTCACGGATATGCAGAAGAAAGTCACCGAAATAAAGACAGCCCGGGACGCTGCATTATCCAATGACTTTTATTTACAAGAGGCCTTCTTACAGAACCAGGCTGAAATTTTGTTAACCCAAGCCATAGCTCTTAGCTCCGTTAGAACGGACGCTCAATTATTAGAACCGACTACTCTAGTTCAGATGATAGAAACCATTAAAAAGAAAATTACCTGAACGTTTAGGCTCGCCCGAAGCATGTATTTAGAACGTCTCGTAGTAGAACCATAGGAACCTGCGGGTTCAAGTCCACCGTGCGTGCCAGTGTTAGACGGCCTCCGAACAAGGACAAATGTACTAGGACAGGCGTCTTAAATGTAAAAGAACCTTTTGGGAAACGTGCAGGTAACTAAAGATTCGCGCACCCTTGTAAAAAATCTTCTATATAAGGCAATGAGAAAAGAGTGGCCGAGAGCCCATTTTTGGTACTGTTTGAAGTGTGTATGTCGTTGAGAAGATTAAACTCTACTTTGTTCTGTTCTGTTCTGTGCTCCGTCTAGTCGTTTATTTGCATTGTAGTGCAGAGTTACGAATTGGTAGTCTTGTGTTACGAATCTGTTTGGTAATGGTTGAGTGTGTCTCTGAGTGTTATTAAGTTGCAGTGTGTTGTTTGTCAGTCTTTATGCTGAATAAGGGAATGTGAAAAGCAGCCCCGAACTGTTTGCGCGTTCACATTTTCTGTAAGGGACCAAGTTCGATACAGTAGTCTGCATTCACTGTTGATCCGATCACAGGAAGAATAGTATCTGTAATGGTCGAGGTGCGAGTAGGACACTCTTAAATCTGTGACTAGTCGATTGTTGTTAGAAGACTTGATGCTCGAGTTGGGCATACGGTGAGTTTGCATAACTTCAGGGTATAGATGTCTGTTTGGTATACCTGTCTGTTCTGAAGAAGTGCGTATTAGGTGATCTTCGTTTACTGAAGTATATTATTCTATTGGATACAAGTAACCGGATTACTGCTCAGATAGCTATAGCAGGATCAGTTCGGAAGTTCTAAGTCGAGTACACCGAACAATTATCAGTTGTTTAGAGTTGAGTACTGAGCTAAGACACGAGAGAGCATTTATGCTGGTGTAAGAAGCTGGGAAAATAGTACAGGGCCTCTGTCTAACAGACCCCTACCACTCCCAAGAACCCACGTGGCTAAGAGTTAATTTACTTTTAATTATCACGGTAGAAGTGATCAGATCAACCAGCTAACCTGCACACGGAAGAGTAGAGAGTCGGGGACGCCCAACATTCTAAAGTATTTGGAGTCCAAAATTAGAGTCTGTAGGCTCAACGGCTAACAGTTGTTGCTCAGATGTCCTCTTCCAGTCAGCTCCATTATCATGGTGTCCTATATGCTCAGCGTTTTGGCTATAGCTCTTCGGGAAGGAGAGCACATTAGGTGGTGGGCAATTGTTGAGCCCATAAAAGTCAAGTTGGTCAAAGTCAATTGCAGTCATAGTCAAAGGTCAAAGTCAAATGGTCAAAGTCAACAAGGTCAAGGTCAAAGTCAACAGGTGCAGAGTCAAAGTGCTAAAGTGCAGGTGTCAAAGTGCACAGGTGGTGCACAATTAATTGTCCACAAAGGGTAAATTGGAGAAAGTGGATTGCAGGTGGCAGAGGTATTTTCTCTAATTTCCCTAAGGTTCAAAGTGTGTTTTAAAGTGTTTTGGAAGGTTCAGGTGAAACCGCCCCTTATGTGCAAAAGTGAAGACTTAAAAGAAAATGTGAAGGCATGTGAATCGGCAGTAGCGTACGCACAGGTGAAAGTATAGCCCCCCATTAAAATTTTGGTTTTATTCTAAAGTCACTAGAGGACAAAACAGTGAGTCGTTGGCTGCCACTTGTGAGGATAATCTTGGGACATCAAAGTGAGGACCAAGATACCATTGCAGTTAGGAGCGTACGTGATCGACACACTCAAAGCAAGGCAAGGTCTATTCTTGGACCAATCTTAGAGTAAGCAAGAGAGCATAGTCTAAGGAAGCAAGAGAGAGAAGTGCAAGAGTCACCAGTGTGCGACGTAGAGAAGTGGAAGTGAAGGAGTGCATGGAGAGTGACTAAGGGATTGTGCAGAGAGTGCTAAGCTAGTCCCCCCAGGTATCTCAAGGTCCTATTGCAGTGTGCGCGTGCCGACAGAAGGTATTCTCTCCTCCCCCTTTGTGGAAGCTTGGTGCAAGGTGTGCACAAGGATAAGCTTGAAGCAGGTGGAGGTCTGGTGCACAGGAGGCCGGCGGCAAGAAGACTTTGGGATATTTGGTATTTTGTAATTGGGCACTCTGTGGGATTGTGCACAGAGGTATTGGCTTGTCTTGTACTTCAAACATTGTAATTGTCTTACTGTAATCAATCGGCAGAAGCTTCCAGGTGTATTTTCTCTTCTTATTTCTTCCCTTTTCTCCTACAAACCCTCAAACTCCTTCTTGTCTAAGAATCCCCCAACACAAAGCATAGTTGGGAGTCTAAACTATGCAACACTAACAAGGATCGGCATACGTTATGGAGTAAGTCTTCTGAGCCAATTCATGCATAAACCTAGAGCACCACACTTGGAAGCTGCTAAAAGAATTTTGAACTACCTCAAAGGTACTCAAAATCAAGGTCTTTACTTCCCATACACATCAGATTTGGACATAAAGTTGTACTCAGATGTAGATTGGGAAGGATGTAAGGATGATAGAAGAAGTACTTCTGGCTATTTATCTTTTGCAGGTGATAAACCCATCTCATGGTCTTCTAAGAAGCAACCATCTATTGCTCTATCTTCAATAGAGGTTGAATATAGGGGATGATGAACTCAATCAGCACATCAGAAAAAGAAGATCTAAAGGTATTTTATATTGACTCTGGATGCTCTAATCATTTGTCAAGAAACATAGAATTGATGTCAGAATTGGAAAAAGGCATTTCTAGTCATACAGTTCAAACAGGTGACAATACAAGACATAGTGTACATTTAATTGGAAAAGTGAAATGCAAGAGTGGAGCAGATTTGCTAACCAATGTTTTATATGTTCCCACAATACCTAAAAACTTGATTAGTGTGGGACAAATAGTTGAAAAAGGTTTTCAAGTCAAGTTTACAAATGAAGGAGTATTTGTTGAAGATCCAGAGAATGGATATAATCAGATTGTCATGGTAAGAAAGAAGGTAGACTCTTTACTTTAAGAGTACAAGGGAACATTGGTCAAGCTTTGCTCACACATGGTGAAGGAGTGATTACAAAACTTGATCTATGGCATAAGAGATTAGGTCACTTCAATGAAAGAGGAATTAAAGCTATGGTTGCTAATCAGTCTATACTAGGATTACCAAATGTGCAGAGTCAACATATGGTTTATAAATGTGAAGCATGTCAAATGGGAAAAGCACACAGGTTACCATTTCAAAAGAAAGGATTCAAACATGATGGATTACTAGAGCTCATTCATACAGATGTATGGGGACCAACAAAAGAAGGATCTATCAGATTATGTTCTTTTTATTGATGATGCTACAAGATGGATAACATTATATGTTTTGAAGGAAAGATCAGAAGTGTTTGGAGCTTTCAAGCATTTTCATGCATATGCAGAGAGAGTCAAAGGTCAAAAGCTTAAGAGACTGAGGTCTGATGGAGGGGGAGAATACTTCTCCCAAGAGTTCAATGATTATCTTTGGAATGTAGGTATTAAGAGAGAAATAACCTGCAGGTATACACCACAACAAAATGGTGTAGCAGAAAGAAGGAACAGGACTTTGGTTGAGTTTGCTAGAGCTATGTTGAAGGAGAAGAACTGTCCAAATTATATTTGGGCTGAGGCTGTAAATACAGCTACATATCTTGTGAATAGATTACCATGTGCAGCTCTAAATGGAATGACTCCATATGAAGCTTGGTGGGGTAAGAAACCAACACTAGATCATTGTAGAGTGTTTGCATCAATTGCATATGCTTATGTGCCATCACAACTTAGACATAAACTTGAACCAAAGGCAGAAAAATATGTGTTCATTGGTTATGATGAAAAGCAGATGGGTTACAGATTGTGGAATCCTCTAACCAAACAATTTATTGTTTCTAGAGATGTTACATTTTATGAACAGAAAAGTTGGTATGCAGATGAAAGTCATACAACTGAAGAATTTGAAGAAGAGGTAAGAAGATGTGAGAAAGGAAAATCAATTGTGCAAGTGAATAGCGATATGCAAGCAAGTACATCCAAAAGTGGATTAACAAGAAGAAATGAAGAAGCTCCTATATTTGATGAAGAGGTGTATCTAGAAACATATGAAGAATGTGAACCAAGAAGGTCAAGCAGGACTATAAGACAACCAGAAAGGTATTCTTATGATAGTTCTTACATAACTCAAAAGAACGATGCATATATGGTCAAAGATGATGAAGAACCTCATAACTATGATGAAGCTAAAGGTAAGAAGCAATGGGAAGAAGCCATGAAGGAAGAGTTCAATGCACTAGAGGAGAACAAGACATGGGAACTTGTTCCTAAACCAAATGGTAAGAAAGTAATTGGAAATAAATGGGTTTATAAAGTGAAGAAGCTTGCAGATGGAAGTATAGCCAGATACAAAGCTAGACTGGTGGTGAAAGGCTATGCCCAAACCTATGGCATAGATTATGATGAGACATGCAGTACTGTAGCTAAGATGTCAACTATAAGGACAATCATTGCTATTGCAACTTCAAAAGGATGGACCCTAAGTCAATTGGATATAAAGAATGCATTCTTGAATGGATACATATTAGATGAGCTATACATGGAACAACCTCAAGGGTTTATAGATTCCAGGTATCCAAATTTTGTTTGCAGGCTGAGAAGAGCACTATATGGATTGAAGCAAGCTCCAAGAGCATGGAACTATAGATTGGTGAAGTATCTTAATGATCTTGGATATCAAAGTTCAAAAGCAGATCCAAGTCTACTTATCAAAAGAACAGAGGAAGGTACAATCTACATTTGTATTTATGTAGATGACATTATAATCATAGGTACTTCAGATGAAGGAATCAAGCAGGTAAAGAGATTACTTGAAAAAGAATTCAAGATCAGTGATCTAGAAAGTTTTCATACTTTCTTGGAATGGAAGTCACTTATACAGATCATGGCATATATGTATCACAAGAAAGGTATCTTCTGAATCTATTGAAGAAGTTTGATATGGAAAATTGTAGAGAAGCTTCAACTCCACTTGATGTTAATCACAAGCTCAGTAAATATGATGGTGCAGAATACAAAGATATGAGGAAGTATCAATCTCTTGTGGGTAGTTTGATTTATGCTACACTAACAAGACCTGATCTTAGTTATACAGTGGGAGTTTTTTCACAATTCATGCATTGTCCAAAGGACCCACATTGGATTGCAGGTCAAAGAGTTCTCAGATATATCAAAGGAACTATAAAGGAAGGATTATATTATCCTTTTACATCAGATTTGAAGTTGAGAGCCTATAGTGACTCAGACTGGGCAGGTAACCAAGATGACAGAAGATCAACTCATGGCTTCATGATATACATTGGTGATAAGCTTGTAAGTTGCTGTTCAAAGAAACATCATACAGTAGCATTATCATCAACTGAAGCTGAGTACAAAGGACTTGTGGAAGCAGCTAAGGAAGTCATATGGATGCAGACATTGTTCAAAAGCTTGGGCATTGATCAAGGTACACCTACAATACATGGAGATAATATGAGTTCACTTTATGTTGTAGCAAATCCAATTTTTCATGCAAGGACAAAGCACATAGAGATACAGTATCATTTTCTCAGAGAAAAGGTAATGGAGAAGGAGATTGAAGTGGAGTACATTTCTACTAAAGATCAGATAGCAGACATAATGCCAAAGAGCTTGGATGGTGTGAAGACCAGCATATTCAAAAGCATGGAAGGAGTAAAAGAAACGAAGTTGATATGAAGAAAGAGAGAATGTCAAATAGTGATTGAGGGGGAGCTGTTGGAGAAACAATCACTAATTGGACATATATTTGAAGGTCAAAGCTTTAGAAGAAAATCACATGCCTATGTGAAGGGAAAAATTCACAAGTGTATTATATTTGTAAAGTTAGTTCACTTTAGTTCTAGAAGTTTTTTAAAAACCACGATAATGAGAAAATCTATATAAGTTAGTTTGTATCAACTGACGCAAAGAGAGAAGAAGTGGAAGAGAGTGATGGAATGTGAGAAGGAGTTCATTTTGTATGATTGAATAGAGTCGAGCTTCTCTAAGTGAAAAAGCATCTGTAAAACTTCTGAGTTTTTCATAGCTATGAGAAGAAATAGTTAAAGTTCTCTGTATGAGACTCTCTCCATCATCTCCATGTTTGTCTTCTATGAAATGATTTCAAAAGTTGAAGTTTTTCCGAGCAAGTCGATGCCTGGCATCGAGTTTGTGTTGATAAGTCCTTGTTTTATTCTTTGAGTGTTATGTACTACTAGAACTTCTTAAAACATGAGGTTTGTGCAGCAACTGGATGCCTGGCATCGAGTTTCAGCATAAAGTCAATGCCTGGCATCGACTTCCCACATAAAAGTGGTCTTGTTCATGTGTGTGTTCAAGGGGGTAATTCTGGCGCTGAAAAAGTGGCTAAAAAAGCTGAAAGTTGATGCCAAGCATCGACTTTTGGTTGCAAGTCGATGCTAGGCATCGAATTTTCATTTTTAGACACTCAAAATTACTATAGGAGGCAAAAATTTCTAGTTTTGGAAAGTCATACAAGGTGATCTTGTGAAGGCCATAACTTGAATTCTTGCATATCATAGCTTGCTGGAAAGCTCTCTTCTTCTACTTTCATCCACTAAAAGATCTTGGAGAAATAATATTTGAGCTAAGAGAAATTAGCAAAATACGGAAGGTATGTCATTTTAATGATTGGAAAAATCTGAAGAAGTAAAGTTCTTGGTTTTGGCTATCATTTCTCAAAGTTTTGAGTGGAAATGAGTTAATGGTGACCATAGAGGTGTTCTAGTGTCACATTAATTCATTTCTTGTGGTGTTTCATACATCAACAAAGAGATGTTTCATATTTGATGAAGATGTAGTGGTACTGCAAAATCTTTGCAGTACACCAGCCAAAAAAACTCCAAAGATGTATGTTGGGCCCTTTGAGCTTGCCAAAGATGTATTAGATACCCTATGTATCTTGGAAGAGCACTCTCAAAAAGATGAATAAAAAAAGACAAGTTTGACCAATGGTTAACTAGAAGAAACTTTCTAATTTGGTCAAATGTGCTTCATTATTTTACTCACTACTCTTTCGCTCATCAAAATTGACCAGAAAGCTTTTAGAGGAAACTTATTAGGAAGCAAAGCAACCAATTGGAAGTTATTTAATCAAAAAAGTTTGAGCATACTAAGAGAAATTAATTTAGGAAGTCACGTATGTAATCCCAACTTTTTAGGAAGAAGATGTAGAGACATAGGCAACTTCTAACAAATATTTCTCATCGCTAAGAAATTCAAATGTAACTAACCTTTGGGAGCTTAAAATAGACTTAAAGGGCTAATATTATCAAGTTAAATCACTGAAAAGCATGAACTATGCTTAGAGAAATCATCTCTACAATGAGACTGAACAACTATGATTTATGACAGTGAACAGTTCACTCACATAGGCATGAAGATATGGTTACAAATAATCTTGAAATCAAATGTATATTGAAAAGAGGTTTAATAGGCATTACAAAATTATGAAGTATGTAGGGTATTTGGAGTAGTAGATGTGGAATGTGTAAGAGGAATTTTCCATGTTTCAATCCATGGTATGAGCATCATTGTGACTTAGCAAGTGTTTGAGAGCATGAAGCAAGTGAATGTGAACCATATTATTCATGATCTTTCATTTGGGTCCAAATATCCATGCATTCACAATCCTTTAGTGAGCATAGAGCGGTTTTTTCATGATGAAAGTAGAAAATTTAAATATTGTCTTAAGATGGTCCCAACGAAGTACAAGTATTTGAAGGGAGAGGTGATGAAGAACAATCAGCTCTCAATCCCTAAATATTTCACTCTCTTGAAAGGCCACGAGCATAATTTGCCATCTGTCTATTTTGCATATGATTTAACTCAGATTAGTGTTAAGATAAGAAAGATGGAGCTTCACACATTTCATTACACATCTCTCTACTAATCTTGGTGGAACATTTTTTTTTAACAAAGTTATTGGATTGCACAATATATCAAATGATTCAATTTGTAAGTAAATCTTCTAAAGCTCTAGTTTGATAAAGGTGTATCCATTGGATCTTTCTACTATTGTCAAAACTTGTCCATTTGACTCATCATTCAAGATCTTGAATTGTTTTTGTGCTATTTTCATGATTGTATCATGGGTATCTCAAGAGGAGATCACTTAGGATGCCTGATGCAATAGATAGAGAGAGAGAGAGACATCACTTTTCTTTATTTTTTGTTTTTTCTTTGATTTCATTTTCATTACGAACATTAGCATAGTTTGTTTGTTATTCAAAAAATTAAGAAAGAATAATTTATTAATTAAAATGTAAATAAATTTACAAATAAGTACATAGTTAATAAATTAGAAAAAACTATTTAGAAATTAAATAATAAGTAAAAGTTGAAAACAAAATTAAGTAATTTAAAATACTAAAAATGCATGTAAATAAAATAAATAAATAATTAAAATGAAACTATTTTGGTAATTAAATTTTCTTAAGTAAACGTGTAAATAAAAAACCTATGAAATTAATAAGAAGTATAAGATTAAAGTAAAAGAGAATTATTAAAAGAATTTTAGAATCCAAGGCATTGTTTTTTGCAAAGACTATGTTTTTAAATCATTTCAAAGGTACTAAAAAAATATTTTTCCCAATGAATTGTTTAGAGACCAAAGTTTTAAAGTGAAGCAAAGACAACTTTTTTGCTTGCAAGAGAGAAGTCCAAGAAAAGTTTACTTGATCTATCTACCTTCTGTGAAGCTATCCTTATCGAGATCCCTATCTTGTATAGGCATCTTTTACTTTCTATCTTTTAGGCATCATCTTTCTATCTTGATCAAGTGACCAAAGATATAAATTAAAGAAGTAAAAGACAACGATTTCTTCCTACCTCTAGAAGAGGAGAAATGTGACACTATCTACCTAAACAAGTGTATCTGAAGCTATTACATCAAGGATCTTTTCTTGTCTAAAGATCCTCACTTTGTATTTACTA
Organism: Ceratopteris richardii; assembly: GCA_020310875.1. Classification (NCBI taxonomy): domain Eukaryota; kingdom Viridiplantae; phylum Streptophyta; class Polypodiopsida; order Polypodiales; family Pteridaceae; genus Ceratopteris; species Ceratopteris richardii. The sequence continues at coordinate 113,422,400 of CM035425.1, read as the reverse complement.
GCTTGTATTAGGAATCAACTTTTGATTTACAACTGACTTACCACATACATTGTACATTGTCCATGAATGGCAACCATGTATCTAGCATTCATGAGTATGAGTTGATTGTTGATGTTACTTCTTCTTCCATGACCACTATAGTAGTTAGTACAATGTCATTCATTTAGGACTTTCTCATGCCCAAACCACTTACCTCTTGGCTTGCTTTCATACATGATATCTTAGTCCCATATCTACATGCCTTGTTGCTCCACCTGAAGTGTAGTTCGACTCATCCGACCATCCCTAGAAGGATGCCCTGCGTGCAAACATTGTTGAACAAATAGACGACAACATAGGGTCTGGTCCAACCCATGCTCATTCCATTGTGACCCCCTTCTCTCTGACAATGCCAATTGAAGCACAAACTACCACTTTACAAACATGATTGGCATTTGTTTTGCAACCAGTTATAGAGGTACTTGAACCAAGCTTTAAGGAACAATATTTTATGGTGCAAAAGTTGCCAAGTGGGCTCACGCAAACGCCCCAATTTTCCCGTCACCTAAGCTAGTTAATGAAAACCTAATGTGGCATCAAAAGTCATACTTGCACCAACACTTGGTAAGGATACATCCTTGGACGATTTTGTGAAAAATACTACATGGTATATTCTCACCTTAGCATCCATTACATTGCCATTAGGCTAGTTACTGGCCTTAGTTCGTGGAGGTTGATATTCAAGTAGTAGTATTTGAACATGTTCCGACACCCTCCATGGAAAATATCCATCCAAAAAACCGATACAATTTTGACCATGTGGTCTCCCTAATCACCCTATGGTATAAGAATCAATGTGTTTCTAAGGTATTAATTGATGGTGGTTTGAGAGTTAATATAGCAACTCCAACATGATGTAAGAAATTGGGATGGCCTAATACTGAACTTGTCAAATTCTTTGTAAGGATGGCTGATTGGTCTAGAGTGCATCGAGTGGAGTTAGTCCATAATATTCTTGCTACAATTTGATGATGTTATCAATGATGTCAGCAATCTAAACAAGACTAGATGTCAGAATCTAGCAAGCAGATAGATGATCTTAGGTTTTTGGCACATTTTTTATGCGATGGAAGCATTAGTTTTTCCTAATTCTAAACCATTCATAAACATATAAAAATTCACATGGAATTTGAGATTCAGGATGGTTTCCTTTGTCCATGACATCACCCCCCCTCAAGCAATGAGTTCCATGAGCAGCGGTCATGTTCTCTGATCTGGGCTTCATTGGATTTCTCTTATGACATTCTCAAACTTTGATAGGTGCTCTCTAAGGATTTTCTGTAGGTTCCCTAGTGTGATTACTAATGTCATACCATTTCCAATGAACAAGGTACTCCAATCTTCCTTGGGATATTCTCAAATATAGGGGATGCTTGATTTCAAATTCTTCATGACCATCCATCTTGATAGCTCGTGAGGGATTAGGTATCTCTCCCCTCAATGATGAAGTCAGATATTGTTCCAATATGGACACATGGAAAACTGGATGTATTCTCATGGTACTTGGTAACTAGAGCTTGGAAGTTGGTGGATTAATCTTTTCCAAGATGGTGAATAGATCAAATCTCTAATGTTCTAGCTTTGCACAAGGCCTTGAAGTCTAGAAATTATTTCTCAGTAAGCACACTTTATCCCCAATCTCACAGGATGGATTTTGAACACGATGCTGATTTGCATGGTACTTATATTGTTCTTGAGCTTTATGGATCTGCTCCTTTAGTTCTTTGTGGATATCCATGAGGTATTTGGCCTTATCTCTCGAATATGGGTTCTTAAAATGGTTTGAGAGTTGTATATCGACCTTTGGGTGTTGTCCATAATTTACAAAGAAAGGAGTCTTCTTAGAAGATGTATGAACACTCTTGTTACAGGCAAACTCTACAAAGGGTAAGAGCTCAAACCAATCATTTTGATGATAGTTGGTGGTGCAATGGAGATATTGTTCTAAGACTTGAGTCACCGATGATTCAATGTAGATAGTTTGACTTGAACTCCAAGGAGCTTGGAAAGACTGTTCCAAGAGCGGGATATGAATTGTGGACCTTCATCACCAACAATATCATTAGGAAATCCATGAGGCCTACATATATATCTGAGAAAAGTCTTGTAATGGTTGCACCCATGATTGCCTTGGTATTTGGCATGAAGTGTGTCATCTTTTTGAATATATCCACTATAATAAGAATGGCATCATACTAATCCGACTTTGGTAGATCTATGATGAAATCCATAGATAATGAAGCCCATGGCCTTTTTGGAATAGGTAAAGGTTGCAAAAGCCCATGCAGTTTATGTTGTCGTACCTTAGATCTATTGCATGTATCACAAGTTCGGATATATTTTTTGACTGTTTTCCATATTTGAGGCCACTAAAAATCCCTAGATATGAGTTCTATTGTACATCCCTCTAGGAAAGTCTAGGATCCAAGTACTTGAGCAACATCATGATAACCTTGTAGATGCAATGGAAGAGGAAATTGAAGCTCATGAGGAAAATAATACTTGGGAATTGGTTCCCAAGACTTCATCAATGAACAAGACTTCATCAATGAACAAGACTTCATCAATGAACAAGACTTCATCAATGAACATGATAGGTTCAACATGGATTTACAAATTGAAGAAGAACTCAGATTGCTCCATTAACAGGTATAAGGCAAGGCTTGTGGCACAGGGCTTTGCACAAACTCAAGGAATTGATTATGAAGAGACTTTCTCTCCTCTGGAAAAGATGCCTAGAATCAAAGTTCTACTTAGTATTGTTCTTCCAAGAATTGGAAGATACTTCGATTGGATGTAAAAAATGCATTTCTTAATGGATGAATAATAGAAGAAGTGTATATGGCACAACCACCTAGTCCTGAGAATCAAGTACATCTTGATTATGTGTGTAAGCTTAATAAAGCTCTATATGGACTCAAACAAGCCCCAAGGGCTTGGAATCACAAGATTGTTTCATTTTTGTAGGATAAAGGATTTCAATCTAGCAAGGCAGATCCATCACTCTTCATAAGAAAGAGTAATTATGAAGTCATCTATTTCTGTGTGTATGTGGATGATATTATACTTACAGGAAATTATTCAAATGGAATAAAAAAGATCAAGGATCATATGAAAGAAGAGTTCAAGATAAGTGACTTAGGTTCACTTACATACTTCCTAGGGTTGGAAGTGGTTTATTGAGATCATGGTCTATTCCTTACTCAAAGGAAATACATTAAAGACTTGTTGACAAAGTTCAAGATGCAAGACTGTAAGGTTGCAGGCACTCCAATGGAGGTCAATCATAAAGTAAGCTCACATGAAGGTGAACTCGTAGAAGATATCTTAAGTTATCAAAGCCTTGTGGGTATTTTGAACTACGCCACATTGACAAGAGTAGATATATGTTATACTATAAGTGTGCTGAGTGAATTTATGCACACACCCAAGAGACCACACTTGGATGTTGTAAAGAGGATACTCAGATACCTCAAAGTAACCATAAGCGAAGGGTTATATTACCCTTATGTATCTGATCTAGGTTTAAAGTAGCTCTTTGATGCAGATTGGGCGGGCTCCAAGGAAGAGAGAAGGAGTACCTCACGATACCTCACTTTTGTAGGATCAAAAGTTGTCCCATGGTCATCTAAGAAGCAACCCAGAGTTGCTCTCTCTTCTACAAAATCTGAATACAAAGGTCTTGCCATAGCTACTCACGAAGCAATGTGGATGAAGAGTTTATTCATAGATCATGGATTGGAGTTCGGAACTCCACATATATTTGGAGATAATATGAGCTCTATACACTTAGTTGCTAATCTAGTCTTTCATGCTAGAACTAAACATATTGAAGTACATTATGACTACGTAAAAGACAAGATTCTTAGCAAGGAAATTCAGCCACATATATGTCAACAAATCAACAATGTGCATACATGTTGACAAAGGCCTTGGATGGTATGAAACTCAACAGATTCAAATCTATGATTGGTTTGCATGTAATCTTGAAAGATTGAAGAAATCAAGCTTACTTGACTTGAGGGGGAGCTGTTGGAACAAGTACATGGCAATTCTAAGTATTGGCTTGAGTCTTTAAATTTCATAGAAACTTATGCTATACTTGAAACAAATACTAAACATTTGAGTTCACTTATGAACTCACCCTTGTGACTCTTTGAGCATCTAACTTTTTTAAAAGTTGAGGAATCAAAAGTGATTGAATCCACTTGATGATGAAGAAAAGGATAACTAGAAATTCATGACTAAGTTATTTGAGATTCTATCACTAAGAATTTGGAAAAGTGATTTAGGTGAGCAAGATTCAAATTCAAAACTTGGCTACGATCCTTATTATATATACATGAGATTTAGTCGTGGGCTTAGTACAGGCTTTAGCTAAGCTTCTTGCCATATCAGAGTGTGATCTCAAGGCACACATATGTACCACTAAGTCCATTGTAATTTCCATTCAATCTACATTTGATTTCATGATCATTTGTGACCATATCTTCATGCCTATGTGAGTAAACTATTCACTATCATAAATCTCAGTTGTTCATTTTGATTGCAAAGATGCTTTCTCTAAGCCTGGTGCATCCTTTTCAGTGATTTAACTTTGTATGGTTATCTCTCTAAGTCTACTTTATGCTCCCAAGGTTTCTTTATATTTTTGTTTCTCAATTGGGAGAAATATTTGTTAGAAGTCGCCTATGTATATGGATCTTCTTCTTCCTAAAAAAGCCGAGATTACATATGTGACTTGCTATATTAATTTCTCTTAGCATGATCAATCCTTTTTATATGAAATAACTCCCAATTGGTTGATTTGATTCTTAATTAGGTTCCTCTAAAAGCTCTCTGGTCAATTTTGATAAAAAAAGAGCACTGAGTAAAATAGTGAAGCACATATGACCAAATTAGAAAGTTTCTTCCAGTTGAGAATTGGGCAAACTTTTTTGTTTTGATTCATAATTTTGAGAGTGATCTTCCAAGGTACATAGGGTATCTAATACATCATTTGGCAAGCCAAAAGGTCCCACCATACATCTTTGGAGTTCTTTTGCTTGGTGTAGTGCAAAGATTTTGTAGCACCACTTCATCTTCATCAACTATAAAACATCTCTTCACAATAAGTGGTCCAACCACTTCAAGCACACCATCAAAGGAGAGTACTACATCACCTTAGCATGGAAGGGCAAGGAATGAAGCTCATTAAATCGAAGGACGTATCAAAGGAAAGGAAAAGGCAAATGACGAAGACCATTGATGGGTAGACATGGAATGTATAGGTGACAAAGATATGGAAAAATTAGAAACTCTAGGATTTAAAGCATCTAAACCAAGGAGGAGGAGATTACTACCACCTAATGGTGAGGTACATTCATCCAATAGGGTTAAATACCTTGTTCAAAGGTTAACTTATGATTCACTCATTGCAAGACACTATGCTTAGAGGACACCATTTCAGATTTCTATAGGCGTAGCAAACTAGCAAAATTCAGATGACCAAAGTGTGCATGCCAAAGCTTTGCATCTGACATAGCCTGAGAATCATTTACTGCACATGCCAAATCATTTACAGATCCTTCATAGTCTATCAGCTTATACAGCCCACGACATAAAATGCCAGAAGTAATAATCACATCGCCATTTGACAGATCATGAACTGTACACCTGTCATCAACAAATTTCACAACCAAGCCAATTTTGGCTAATGCAGAAACTGATAACAGGCTCTTCTTGATCCCTGGCATAAATAAAGCATCTGACAAAGTGAAAGAACTACCATCAGGAGTAGTCAAAATGATCTTACCAACTCCCATAACAGGATAAGAGGAGTTGTTGGCACATGTAATAGTATTCCCTGTAGGGGCAGGCTCGAGTGAAGAGAAGAAATTGCACTGTGAGGTAATATGTTTGGTCGCCCCACTTTCAAAGTACTACTGCCTGGACTGATCTTCCTGCAACAGAACAGAGACTAACTCCTCAAATGATAAGGCATTCAAATTGCCTTTCATCATCAACCGAAGAGGAGAAGAAAAACTCTGATATGAATCAGCAAGACCATTCAGAACGGTCTGTACAAGTGAGCTATTTGGTATAACCTCATCAGTAGAAATCAAATGTTCCTTCAAATCTTTGATCTTCGTTAGGAAAGTGTCCATAGAATCACCTTCATTCATGTGCTCACTCTCCAACTGTTTTCGGAGGTAAGCAACACGAGCCTCATTCCTAGCTTGGTACAATGTGGTAAGTGTATCCCAAGCATCCTTAGCTGTTCTGCAAGAGCGAATATGAGGAATAATGGCACGTTTGACAGACAAAGCTATCAATGCATGTGCCTGGGCATCTTTGCCATCCCAACGAATATGCTCTATAGTAGGTGCAGCAGAAATCGTAGCACGAACAGGAATATGCAGAATATCATCATCTTCGACACCTTCGCTTATACTAGCGAACAGAAACTGGTATATACCTTTGGCACAAAAAGATGAAATAGCCTGCACAAGCGCTACGATAGTGCGTTCAGAGGCTAAAATGAGCTCAGATCTTGATTTTGGCACCACAAAGCGAAGATGTTTTGATCTCGGAAACACGCTAAGTATGCTCAACAAAATTCGTGTGATTCTGAGACTGCAAATGGAGGAGTGTCGATGACGCCCTAGATGAAGCGACGACCTACTCTGATACCAATTGTTGGAGTTAGAGGTCTGTGGAAGCATGCGAACAGCACAAGGAAGAAGAAGAATCTTGGAGCACAACATACAATACTGAATGTATTACTAGAGAATGTACAAAGATAAGTAGCCCATTAGGGCAATTTATGGTACACCCAAATTTTAAAGATTTTGGAATTCATCTTCATGATAGTTAAAAGATATTCTAAAAGTGTAGTAGCATTGTTTTTATGCTCACCTAAGCACAGATGTAGCAAAGATAGAATGATACATTTGAATGTGTATTTAATTGATTTTTGAGTTGGAATTTTATGAGACCAAACTAGATAAGTGTACCTTGATTTGGTCTCAAAGAAAATGAAACGTGGAGTTTGTTTGATCAATCTAAGGGCTTCAAGAAGATGACCTTGTACATTTTCAGAGTTTGTTGTCAAGTGTTCGACCCTTCCAATGAAATGGTTATAAAACTCCATGAAAATATTCAAATCAAGTGACTTTTGAGCCTAATGAGAGATTGAGAAGAGCTACAAAGGTTGGAAAATTTCAAATATTTTTCATGAGTAAAAGGTGGTTATAATTAAGATTTAATCTGCTGCTATTGGAAATTGTTTATGGAAGAGATGTTGTTGAAAGAAAATGCTTTTCCATAGGTGTTTATGATACCTTTTCGATTTGGTATGATCACCATGGGCTACCCATGCCCTAGATATGTTTTCTTTACTGATCATTGGTTTATGGTGACCATTCTCAATAGGATAAAGGAGACTCTGTCGAAATTTTCAATAATATATGTAGTGCCATGAGAGCATGGAATAGGACAACTTTAGTAGTTGTTCTCATTTCATATATTTTGGATTGATAAAAATTATATAAATTCCAATTTCTTGTGAGTTAATATTTGACTCAAGCTACATGAGTTGATATTTGATGCAAGCCGCATCCTTCACAACTCTAATTGAGTTTGTTTATTATATACGTTTTCATTTCTAAACTCAAGATAAGTTGATGTTCGAGATAGTTATGAGTGATAGAGTCATAGGAATGACTTTGTTCTTTCCATATAGGGAAGGAAACACTTCATGATTTCATTATTATTATTTATGGTTGTGAGTACTCACCGTTTTATTCCTATCATTTTGGAGAGGAGTGTTCGACTTTAATCTCATACACACATCTATGTGGGTTATAAAGTTTGGTGGTATGGGACATCAAACTTTGTATTCTATCTAGGTGTAGGACAGATGGTATGGGAGAGAAGTCTCTGAGATTGTATTTTTTTAATGGTTTGGAGTTCATTCATGTGATCTTCTTATTATTAGAAAAAAGAGGGGCATGTGAAATAGTCACTCTATATGTGATTTCGAACAAGGCAAGTCTGTAGGCAAGCAGCCTAGAAGTGGAAAGGCAAGGTTTGCACATAAGAACTAGGAATAGGCAATTGCATTAAGAAGAAATTCATAGAGTAAGTACTACTTTACTTGGTATGCCTGAGATTAGGCAATGTTTCATACATAGTGTGTATGAGGTGAGTTCGATGCTTAGCCTAATGGGCTATGAGTGTGCACACATCTACTTACCATTCTTCAGTGTATTTAGTGGACTCACATTATGGTCCTCATTATATATGGGAATGCCAGATTATTACAGTAGTTTACTAGAGACATTCCTAGTTGGGCATGATCTGATCATAGTAATGATCATACAATGGTGGTCAGAGATAAATTGTTTCATCCACTTCGAACATCTTGCATATTATTATGGAGAAGGTGGTGGTAGTTCCACTAGTTGCCATACTTTCTTAGCATGTCTTCACTTGGCATGATGGACTTAGTTCTAGAGTGTGGATTGGGATTTACTTTGTATGGGAGATATTTTGATCAATATTTTGGATTATTATATATGATGTTGGAGTTAGACGTTTGCGAAAGCACGCAAACAACACAAGGAAGAAGAAGAAGAAGAAGCTTGGAGCACAACACACAATACTCAATGTATTACCACTAGAATGTACAAAGATAACTAGCCCATTAGGGCAATAGGTGTATATACAAGCCGGGGAAATCCCCTTTGGGAGTGCTGCGGAGAACAAGGAGCTGGCACTCATGTATAAGGAAGTGCCAAGCTATGTGGAGTCAATCCACAAAAGGTAGTAAGCCGAAAGCTTTGTGGAAAGCTTCAAACTTCTCCCTAGGTAGAGCCTTCGTGTAAAGGTCTGCAATGTTCTCCTGCGTGGGCACATATGCCAAGCTAATCTCTCCAGTAGAGAGCCTCTCCCTCACATAATGATAATGCACCTCAATGTGCTTAGTGCGAGCATGGAACACAGGGTTCCTCCCAACTACAAATGTGCTCTCAGTGTTAGTGAAGATGGGGGTGGTAGAAGACTAACCAACACGGAAATCAGTCGTAAGGCGTCTGAGCCACATGCACTCAATAGTCGCTGTGAAAGCTGCCCTATACTCAGCCTCACAACTGGAAGTGGCCATAGTAGGCTGCTTCTTGCTCAGCCAAGATATGCATGAGCTATCAAGCATGAAGCAAAAACCACTAGTGGACACACGATTGTCATAGAAACCACCCCAATCACCATCAGAAAAAGCATGAAAATCTGGTGGTAGTGATCCCCCCTTGGGATAAAACAATCCAAGTAATCGGGTACCACTCAAGTAGAGAACGATGCACTTAACCGCTTGCCAATGCTTGACACTTGGGCAGTGCATAAATTTGCTCATCGGTGAGATAGCAAATTGAATATCTATCCGAGTAATGCATAAGTAAATCAAGCACCCAATAGTCTGCTGATAGAGAACAACATCAAATGCATCTCTAGCATCATGAAGTCTGAATCCTAAACCTGCCTCCATAGGAGTGGCAATAGGCTTACAGTCATCAAGGCCAAAACACTGCAATAATGTGCCAATATATGTTTTTTTGACACAAAGCCATTCCAGCATCAACTTGCATAAATTGAATGCTCAAATAGTGATCCAAATGCCCCAAATTAGATATCTCAAATGAGGCATGCAAATCAGCCTTAAAATCAGTAATATGTGTTTCATGAGGACTGGTGAGCAGCATGTCATCAACATACAGCACAATGATCAGAAGCACATCATTAGCACGCTTAACATATAAGGTGATTTTAGTTGGACTATTCTCAAAACCATGTGCAATCAGATAGGCATGTATCTTTTCATACCAAGCACCTGGTGCTTGCTTTAAACCATATAATGCCTTCTTGAACCTGCACAACTGGTTTTCATGCCTTTTCTGCACAAAGCCATGGGGCTGAAAAACATTCACTTCTTCATGCAAGTCACCATTCACAAATGCTATTTTAATGTCATGCTGATGTACATTCCAACCATGATGAGCTGCAAGTGCACATATGCTACGAAGAGTAGTCATTCGACAAGTAGGTGCAAATGTTTCATCAAAATCAATGCCTCTTTCCTATGCATAACCCTTTGCAACAAGCTAGCCTTATACCTATCAAATATTCCATTAGGTTTACGTTTTAATTATACCTACTTAGTGCCAATGGCCTTCTTGCGAGGAGGTAAGTCACATAAAGACTAGGTACCACTTTTCATGATAGCATCATATTGAGATTGCATTGCAGCCATCAAGTGTTCAGAGTTTTGTGCTTCATCAAATGAGAGAGGCTTAGTCTCATCACAGAGGCTAGATGCACCCATAGCATGGAAAATCTAATGCAAAAGAGGCACTATGAGAGCTTGAACGAGTACGATATGAGAGAGGTGCATCTAATTTGCTATCATGCAAAGTCTGCACCAGCCATTTTCTCATAGTTTTTGCCTCCTCAATATCAGCTCTCTCATCAACAAGTGCGTCATATAAATCTGCATCAGAAATAGAATGATCTGCATCATCACATGAAACCTACAATGGCTGAGAAGTTGCCTCATTAGGACCAACATTAGATTATCCACATCTAAAAAGAGGCAGTAAAGTATCATACATGTCTTTGGAGCTAAGAGATGTCTCCTTCATACATGAAAGTAAAGGCTCAATAGAATCTTCCACAAAAAACATCAGAGCTAACCAAAATGCATTTATTCTATGGATGATATAGACAATAGCCTTTGCTTTTAGAATTGTACCCAACATAAATAAATTTTACTACTTTATCATCCAATTTCCTCCGATGTTGTTCAGGCAGTAATACATATGCCAGACAACCAAAAACATGCAGATGAGAAACAGATGGCTTGCAACCATGCCAAGCCTCATATGGAGTGATAATTTGTAGTGCTTTAGTGGGACACGTGTTCAGTACATATGCTGCACACATGACGGCCTCAAGCTAGAAACTATGTGGTAAAGCCTAACTCTTGACCATACACCTCACCATTTCCATGAGTGAAATGTTCTTCTGTTCAACAAATCCATTCTCTTGAGGTGTATACGGCACTGTACATTGATTTGTTATCCCACGTTCAACCAGAAATTCATTGAAGTCAGAAGGCATATATCCCCCCCTCGATCAGAATGGAGGGTGCGGATTTTACATGCTAACAGATTTTCAACCAAAACCAAAAACTTTTTGAAGGACATAAACACTTCCGACTTTGCTTTGAGTGGATATACGCATGAATGCCTAGAAAAATCATCAATGAAAGTCACGAAGTAAAGATAGTTTCCAAACGAAGGTGTCTGCATAGGACCATAGACATCACTACGTACAAGCTGTAGTTTTTTAGTAGCCGAATTGAACCATCTTTTGGAAAGGAGGAACACTACATTTTTCCCAAAATACAGCCTTCACAGACATGTTTTCCGGTTGCCTCAAGTTTGGGCAAAGAGGACACCATATCAGATCTCTACAGGCATAGGAAACTAGCAAAATTCAGATGACCAAAGTGTGCATGCCAAAGCTTTGCATCTGACATAGCCTGCGAATCATGTACTGCACATGCCAAATCATTCACAAATCTTTCATAGTCTATGATCTTATACAGCCCACGACATAAAATGCCAAAAGCAATAATCATGTCAGCATTTGACAGATCATGAACTGTACATTTGTCACCAACAAATTTCATAACCAAGCCAATCTTGGCTAATGCAGAAACTGATAACAGATTTTTCTTGATCCCTGGCATAAATAAAGCATCCAATAGAATGAAAGACCTACCATCACCAGTAGTCAGAATGATCTTACCAACGCCCATCATAGGATAAGAGGAGTTGTTGGTGCATGTGACAGTATTCCTTCTAGGGGCAGGTTCAAGTGAAGTGAAGAAACTGTATTGTGAGGTAATATGTTTGGTTGCCCCACTATCAAAGTACCAAACACGTGAGTCTACTTTAGACATAGACTGTTCATGAGAAGATGGATCAAAACTACAAATAGTAGTAAATGCCCATTCTTCATTCTACACAAGATTAGCAGACTCTGTTTTTGGTGTAGAGGCCTCTACAAGAACCATTCTAACCTCTTTCTTTGCCTCTTTAGCAGCCAGTTTTGGACAACTCTTAATGACATGGTCATTTGCTTTACGGTATTTGCAAAACAATTTCTGTGTTTCTGATTTCTTCTCATCTTTGTCTTTCTTCTTCAAATGTGTAGCATTTGCATATTTCTACTTACTAGTAGAAGAGCTCCATTTACCTTTGCCCTTCTAACTAGCCAAGAAAGCTTGATCTGCAACACGCATAATAGAACTCTTCTTCCTAGACCGATCTTCTTGTAACAGAAGAGAAACTAACTCTTCAAATGTTAAGGCATTTGGATTTCCTTTCATCATCAAACAAAGAGTAGAAGCAAAACTCTGAAATGAGTCGCGAAGACCATTCAAAACAGTCTACACAAGTGAACCGTGAAGAAGGACTTCATCAACAAAAATCAACTATTCCTTCAAATTCTTGATCTTTGTTCGAAAATTGTCCATAGAATCACCTTCATTCATGTGCTCACTCTCCAATGTTTTTTGGAGGTAAGCAAAACGAGCCTCATTCCTAGCCTGGTACAATGTGGTAAGTGTACCCCCAAGCATCCTTAGTTGTTCTGTAAGAGCGAATGTGAGGAATAATGGCACATTTGACAAACAAATCTATCAATGCATGTGCCTGAGCATCTTTGCCATCCCAACAAATTTGCTCTACAGTTGGTGCAACAGAAACAACAACGCGAATAGGAATCTGCAAAATATCACCATCTTTGATACCATCTGCATTAGCATCACTACCTGTAGTTGTAGGTGTAAGGGGACATCTTTCAACACCTTGCACAATATTCCATAGTCCTCTTGCGACCAATACATGATGCATCATATAATCCCACAATAGATAATTGGTACCATCCAACTTATCCTCAATAGCCAACATATGGAATACATCATTGCTTTCAGCCATGGCCATTGACCAAAATACCTTGATGCAAAAAAATGATTGTATTTGAAAAAGTTGAATAGAACTACCCAAAGAAGTTTTACTAGACCTATAGTAGACTTTGAAACGCTTATGCTGGTGAACCGAAACTAGTATGTATGTTTGGCATAAAAAGAGGAAATAGCCTGGACAAACGTTGTGATAGTGCATTCGGAGGTTGAAACTAGCTTAGATCGCGATTTCGGCCTGCGTATACATACCAAATTTTGTGTGATTCTGAGATTGTGATCGGAGGGCTATGAACAATGCCCTAGATGAAGTGGCAACTTGCTGTAGTACCAATTGTTGGAGTTAGACATCTAGCAAAGCATGCGAACAGCACAAGGAAGAAGAAGAAGTTTGGAGCACAACACACAATATTGAATGTATTACCACTAGAATGTACAAAGGTAAGTAGCCCGTTTAGGCAATAGGCGTATATACAAGCAGGGGGAGACAAAACCTCCTAAAGAGGGAGACAATGCGCCGACGATCCTAGAGTGTTCACACACATCACTTCCTAAACATATCAACATATGATAGATTGAGATTTTGATCCATAGTTTGGATGTGATAGATTGAGTTCTTGGTCCATAGTCTGGATCACTAACAGATTGACATCTTGATCCATAGTCTGGATCATTGATAGATAGTCATCTTGGATTTACACTTTGAATCATGATGATACTTTCTTGAGTTTCATTTCATTACAGTGAGTAAATCAAGCACATTTACTTGAGCTTGGAGATTAAGCACCATTTGGAAAAGATTTCCATTTATTTTAAATATTTTTTCACAGAGATTGGGGACATAGTTAGACTCTTTTGGATAAGCATTATATTTTCTTTTCATTACTCTAGTGGAGTAAGTTATTTTGCATGATTATACCATGTGACAAGCTATTAGTGGTTATTTCAGGGAGACAAGGGCAAGCTGCCAAGGTCTCTATAGGTGACAAGCTATCACAAGTTAGTGGTCAAGGTCTAGGGATAGGGAGTTTGAGGATATTCCGAGTACTTATGCTATGCACACATGGACTCATTGGGCCTTAGAGGGATTCCTATATTTTGCCTAATGCAAGGACTACTATTTATTGGTGGAAATGTTAGATAGAAAGCACAAAGACTAGTTGTCTACATTTTAAGCATCTAGTATTTCAAACACCTAACACACTCTACTCTTATTATTTGGAATCACAAATTCTTATTCCCAGATTTATAGCTCCTTCTATATCATTGAGGACAATGATCTTTAGAAGGGGGAGAGAGTGTATTACTCTAGAGATGTATACGCCTGGAGGAATGAGAAGTTCTTTTGCTCGGGGGATAGCCAAGGCGAAAAGCTAGAGAGTTCATACGGGGTACCTACTCATGATGGCCAGATGAGTGGATGGACCTTAGAGAGAACTCTAGATGGTGACTAGGCAAGGGCTATAAATAGGATGGGAGCTGAGTCCTAGGTATACCATTCTCCACTTCTCAAAAAATGCCCATACCTTGTTCGAAATGTTGTGCTCCATTCGTCTTCTTCTCTGATCTTGACAAGATTTTAAGTTCCTCAAAGGTTAATCTTCATGAGGAACTTTGCTTTTCCAAGGTGTTCAAAGAGCTCATATATGAGTGGTAGATGATATCTATTCCTTAAAGTGATTTTATTGAACCCACGATATTCTACAAACATATAGAGAGTCCCATCCTTCTTCTTTACAAATAAAATTGGATCTCTTGCTAGCGATTTTGAGTGTGTGATAAATCTCTTTGCTAGATCCACATCAATGTTCTTGTGTAATTTTGTAGATTGTTCCAAAGGGTGGTTGTGCTCCCTCTTGAAGTTCTATGGTGCAATGCTAAGGTCAATGCTCTAGGAGGATATCTACATTCTTCTTTTCAAAAACATCTTCAAAGCCTTTGTACTAGTTGGTTAGTTGCATTGGATCATCTTTCTTGGATTCTTGAGTTGGTATGGCATGGATCATATATGTTGGTTCCTTTCTTACTACGTGCATGAAGGCTTTTGCTCCTACATATGCTGGGTTCGTATGGATATTCTATCCAATGATTTTATTCTTCTCCCAATTGATGTCTAAATTATGTTTCTTTAGTTAGGGCATTCCAATGATAATAGGATTTTTAGACATGATATTACATTGAAACATATGTGGGAATCATGGTCACCAAGCTGTACTATTAATGGTGTGGTTTCCATGGTTATATTCCCAGATGCTAGAGGTCGTCCATCTACTACGTCAACTACCATTGGTTTGTTCTTTTAAAGTATTAGAATCCTATGTTTCTTAACCAATCCCTCATTGATGAGACATGAGGAGGCTCGTGAATCTACCAAGGCTATAAGAGAAATGGTCTTCTTAGGCATGATTAACTTGACAGGGGCAAGAAATATTTCTATGGGTGTTGTTGGTATTCTGAGACCCTTTCTTATATCATGGTGCAACTCTATGGTCTCCTTCATAAATGGACCTCCCTGTTTCCCTACTCAACAAGCATGATTGCAACTCTAGAGTTTTTTGTCTTACTTGGACAATTAACTACAACATGGCTATAATTTCCACAATAGAGGCATAACTTGTTATCTCTCCTTCTCTTTTTTGTTGTGAGGTTAGAGGTTGGAACTTAGCTACATCTATCAGCATAGCTTTAGGCATAGGCTCTTCTCTAGCATTTGTGAATTCTTCCTTCTACTTGTTTTTCTTGTTTCTTTCAAAAAGATAGTTATCACATTGAATGGATTTAGTGATGTATGCATTTAATGTCTTGACCTCAGGTATAATAGGTCCTTCACATCATGTCGTAGACCCCATCTAAATTGGGTTATGAGATACTCCTGCTACCAAATGAGATCGCATATCAATTACCTAAATTTTGAAGCACATGTAGAGGCAGATCACTTACCTTGACATAGCTTCCAGGGTTTTGTTTGTGCCACTGGACTCGTGTCTAGGTCTCCAAAGTGGTAGTGAGCTCTCAAAGAAACTCCTCATAGTCATGAAGTACTACCATTTCCTTCTCCAAGATTGGGGTGAACCATGACAATGCTTGACCATAGAGCAAGGTTCCAATAAAACCAACCTTGGATGCATCATTAGGGTATCTACCATGTGCATACAGATGTACAATTTGACTTGTTGCAAGAACCCATGAAACTTCGTGCGATCACCATCAATCTTTTCTTGCATGAAAATCTTGGGTTCCTTCATGAAGGATGAACTAGGATCTTTTTTCACTTGAATGCTTAACACACACATAAAACAAATTCGGGGGTTTATGCATGTATGATCATGTGGTTTGGCTTGAGGAATGCCCCTAGTACTTTTGAAAGGTGTATGCAAGATATTTTCTATCTGACCAGCTTTATATGTGTGTTCCTTAATGTTTTTTAGGTATTCTATGATAAAGTGGACACGTGACATTTTTGGCTCTATTTGCTAAAGTACGAAGAATATTTATTATGCCTAAATCTAACTAAATCTATTTTGTGGTTCCTATGGAAAGCTATTGGGTTACATCATTTCTCACCAGGGCATACAAGTGAACCTCAAAAACGTTCAGGTAGTTATCGCTGCTCCACCATCAAAATCGTAAAAAGAAGGCATTATATGGTTTAAAGCAAGCACCACGTGCTTGGTATGAGAAGATACATGCCTATCTGATTGCACATGGTTTTGAGAACAGTCCAACTGAAAGCACCTTATATGTTAAGCGTGCTAATGATGTGCTTCTGATCATTGTTGTCTATGTTGATGACATGCTGCTCACTGGTCCTATTGAGACACATATTGCTGATTTTAAGGCTGATTTGCATGCCTCATTTGAGATGTCTGATTTGGGGCATTTGCATCACTATTTGGGCATTCAATTTATGCACGTTGATGGTGGAATGGCTTTGTGTCAAACGAAATATATTGACACATTATTGCAGCATTTTGGTCTTGAAGATTGTAAGCCTATTGCCACTCCTATGGAGACAGGTTTACGATTGAGTCTTCATGATGTTGGAGATGCATTTGATGATGTTCTCTATTAGCAGGTTGTTGGATGCTTGATTTACTTATGCATTACTCGGCCAGATATTCAGTTTGTTGTCTCACAGATGAGCAGGTTTATGCATTGCCTAGGAGTCACGCATTGGAAGGCGGTTAAGCGCATCTTTCGCTACTTGAGTGGTACTCGGCTACTTGGGTTGTTTTATCCCAAGGGGGGATCACTACCGCCAGATTTGCATGCTTTTTCTGACTCAGATTGGGCTAGTTGTTATGACACTCGTGTGTCCACCAGTGGTTTTTGCTTCAGACTTGGTAGCTCATGTATATCTTGGTTGAGCAAGAAGCAGCCTACTGTGGCCACTTCTAGTTGTGAGGCTGAGTATAGGGAAGCTTTCACAGCGATTGTTGAGTGTGTGTGGCTCAGACGCCTTATGGCTGATTTGGGTGTTGGCCAGACTTCTGCCACCACCATCTTCACTGATAGTCAGAGCGCATTGGCAGTTGCGAGGAACCCTGTGTTCCATGCTCGCACTAAGCACATTGAGGTGCATTATCACCATGTCAGGGAGAGGTTCTCTGCTGGGGAGATCAGCTTGGCATATGTGCCCACGCAGGAGAACATTGCAGACCTTTTCACGAAGGCTCTACCTAGGGGGAAGTTTGAAGCTTTCTGCAAAGCTTTGGGCTTACTTCCTTTTGTGGAGTGATTTCCACATAGCTTGGCACTTCCTTATACATGAGTGCCAGCTCCTTGTTCACCGCATCACTCCCAGGGGGGATTTGTTGATATATTTAGGTAGTGATGTGTGTGAACACTCTAGGACCGCCGGGGAACTTTTTTCCCTCTTTAGGAGGTTTTTTTCCCCCGGCTTGTATATACGCCTATTGCCCTAATGAGCTACTTATCTTTGTACATTCTCTAGTAATACATTCAGTATTGTGTGTTTGTGCTCCAAGCTTCTTCTTCTTCCTTGTGTTGTTCGCGTGCTTCCGCAGACGTCTATCTCCAACACCTATACCTTGGTTAATTCTAAATCCAAAAACATTTCCTATTGATCTCCCAAGCACTCGTGCCTCTAACTTCCCCGATCATCGGTAATGATGGAAGCATGGAGCTCATTTTTTTTCATGATAGAAGACCTTGTGAGGTACACAATTTGAGTTCCTATGACATAGAAACCATGGGAGATATTTCTAGAAAACCTTCTACCTTTGACCATACTAATGTCAAACCTGACAACAAAACCCTATCCTCAATGCCCATTCCTTCTGAGTCCTCTAAAGCATCCTTTCATTCTCCATTGGGTTGTTTTATCCCAAGGGGGGATCACTACCGCCAGATTTGCTTGCTTTTTCTGAAAGCTTCGCATTTGAGAATCATATGTTGGTTCTGTACGTTCAGTAATCCCAGTACAAACTGATTCGCTATCATAGCTTTGATTCCTCTTTCATTGAAATGACCTAATCTCTTATGCCAGAGATCAAGTTCTGTAATCACCTTTTCATCATATATGAGCAACGCTTGGCCGATGTTCCCTTGTACTCTTAAGGTAAAGAGTCTACCTTCTTTCTTACTAGAGACGATCTGATTATATCCGTTCTCGGGATCTTCTACAAATACTCCTTTGTTTGTAAATCTGACCTGAAAACCTTTATCAACTATCTGTCCCACACTAATCAGATTTTTTGGTATTGTCGGAACATACAAAACATTGGTTAGCAAATCTGCTCCACTCTTACATTTCACCTTTCCAATTGAATGTACGCTATGTCTTGTATTGTCACCTGTTTGAACAGTATGACTCGAGCTTCCTTTTTCCAGTTCTGACATCAGTTCTATGCTTCCTGACAAGTGATTAGAACATCCAGAGTCAATGTAAAATACCTTTAGATCTTCGTTATCAGATGTGCTGATTGATTTCACCATCAATGATGTATGATTTTCATTCTGTGTGTCATTTGCGTAGTTGTTGTAGGTGGTGTTGTGGGATTGGCCATGTCCCCAACTTCTTGTTCCACCTCTACCATAGCTTCCTCTTTGATTTTGTCTACCCTTTTGGAAGTTACCTTGATATCTTCCGCTTCTGCCTCTGCTATTACTGTTCTAATTTTGATTTGATCCCTGTTGGTTGTGCCAACAGTCATGCACCAGATGATTACTTAGTCCACAAATCCAGCAAGCTTTCTTGTTGGTATTCTGACTACTTCTTCCTCTTCCAAAGCCTCTTGCTTTGCTGGTGCCTTTACCTCTAGCATAATAAACCTGAGCGCTTGACTCTTCTTCATCTTTTGACTTACCTTTGTCTTTCTTCTTGTTCTTCATGTACATTGCAGAGCTTTGTCCTTTGTCTCCATCTCCTTTTAGATCTTGCTCATATGTGAGCATCAAACCAAGCAACTGATTTAAATCTGGTACAAAGTGATTTAAAGAAAGTTCAGTTGAGATTACGAAGGGTTTCCACCTTTCGTCTCCTCTCAACCCTGTTAGCAGTTGCGCTATCAATCTGTGATTTTCGACATCTTCTTTTATGGATCCAAGACTATCTGCTAGATCCTTCATTTTAGTGACGTAGTCACTAATGCTTTGACTCGGCTTCTTTTTGAACGTTGTGAACTCGGACCATAAGCTAGCTTTTCTAGCTTTCGTAGTATTTTGGAAGTGGTCTTCCAATGCGCTCCATATGTCCTCCGCTTTCTCCAGACCTCTAATGTGCGGTAGTAGATGATCTGAAACAGTGTTGTAAATGTAGGCTCTTGCCATTGCATCTTTCTTCTGCCATAGCTTCAAAGCTTCTAATTCTTCTTTTTCCGGTTGGCTATCATCTTCGAAGGTCGGCTTCTTTTCTTCTCCGGTCACATACACCATTAATTCCTTACTCATAAGTAAGGCTTCCATGC